>CM040826.1:39853270-39863270 GCA_022828995.1 Vimba vimba
GATAGTGATACACCTCCTAAAACATCAAGACAGAGCCTTCGCAGTACAGATGATGATGATGATGATGATGATGATTGTCAGATCGAGGTGTAAGTCACTGCTTTACTGAACGCGCTAAATACTTGATCTTCGCAGTTAAAGAACCTGCTCGATTATCTATCATCTAGCTAGACTTCATTCAAAACACTCAAGACAGACAGTAAAAGTTCTGGTTATCGTCCTTTAGAAACATCTCCAGTCAGTTTTCACTTCTGTCCAGAACTCAAACGAAACGCTTCATTTGTGCACGAGCGCCTCAGAATATGGGTTTGACGTGATCACCCTGATTCTTAAAAAAATAAACGACGCTTCAATGAAGAACCCCTTTGACATTTCCACTGCGCAAAATGCACAAAACGAACGGCAGACGCCATTTGGAACCTTTACATTTGAAGAGTGCACTGACTTTCCCTTCTGAACGCCCTACAGGACCTGGAACTTCCAGGAGTTTTGGTCCTTGTAGTCCAGACAGTCCGCGGCGCTGAAGTTCAGTTTCCAGGACGCCGTTTGGTCTTTGTAGTCTAGACAGTCGACGGCGCCGAAGCCCAGTGACGCGGCGCTGTAGCCCTGGGACGACAGCGAGGCGGGTGATTGGCTGAGAGCGCCGCTCATGGAGCCGGTGATGGGGCTGAGAGCGCCCCCGGTGGCCGACAGCTGCGGGTGCATGGGAGACAGGTACGAGCTGCAGTCCAGCCCGGTGAAGTAGGACGAGGAGGTGGCGTAGCCTTGCCCGTACGCCGGGGCCTGGGTGTAGGTCATGGGGTAGCCGCCGGAGCGCTGAAGGCACGTCCCGGACACCGACAGCGGGTCCGGCAGCGGAGAGATGGATGCCGGGCTCCAGATGGACACGGTGGCGCTGGTGGAGCTCGGGGTGATGGAGGTCCCGGGGGGAGGTGGGGGGGGAGGAGGGCTGTAGCTGGTGCCGGTGTTGGCCTCGCTCACGCTGGGCTCGCGGGCGGGCGAGGACTTCTTCTTCGGGGGTCTGGGTTTGGTTTGGCCGCTGGTCTGTTGCTGCTGCTGTTGACGACACTTGGCGCGCCGGTTCTTAAACCACACCTGCAGGAAAACACACAGTCGCGTTACGCTACAGGACGCCTCTGACGCATGAAACATGCTGATGTCTTTGCTGGTTTTTGTTTGTTGTTTATTTATATATATCAGAAATACAAATAAACAACAAACAGGAAAAATCGATTAAGTGTGATTAATCGATTACTCGCGATTAATCAATTACTCGTGATTAATCGATTTGACAGCACTAATGTGTATATATATATATATATATATATATGTATATATATATATACATTGTATATATATGTACATGTTTGTATGTATGTATGTATGTATGTATGTATGTATATACACACACACACTGTCTGTCTGTGTACATACTGTATGCATATATACATATATTATATAAACACAAACTTTTATGTTAGAATTGATTTATTTGGATTAATCAATTGACAGCACTATATAGGTGATACTTTACAATAAGGTTCCATTTGTTAACATTAGTCAACTAGATTAGTTAATATGAACTAACGATGAACAACACTTTAAAGCAAGTATTTATCTTAGTTAATATTAATTTCAACATTTAATAGTACAGTATTAAATTAAAAAAGTATCTGTTAATATTATTTAATGGGACTGAGCTGACATGAACTCAACAATCAACTGCTGTATTTTTATTATTAATGTTAATAAAGATTAATATACTCATTTTTGCTTATTGTTGGCAAATGTTAATTAATGCATTAGCTTATGGGACCTTATTGTATTGTATTGTGTGTGTGTGTGTGTGTGTGTGTGTGTGTGTGTGTGTGTGTGTGTGTGTGTGTGTGTGTGTGTGTGTGTGTGTGTGTGTTCTGGCCTCACCTGGACTCTGGACTCGGGCAGGTTGATCTTGAGCGCGACCTCTTCCCTCATGAATATATCCGGGTAACGCGTCTTGGCGAACAACGCCTCGAGGATGTCGAGCTGCGCGCGCGTGAATGTGGTTCTCTCGCGCCGCTGTTTGCGTGGCGTGTCTGAAAACACACACACACATAAACACCAACAGTTCAACATCTTGTCTTCAATGTGCATCTATCTATCTATCTATAAACAATATGTTCAAAAATATAATTGTAATCGTCTTTTTTATTATTATTACACTTGTAAAAGAAAGAATTTATGTAGCCTAGTATATATAAATGTTATGTTTTTACTTAGTCTATAAACCTGATAATGAATTAACCGACGCGTTGTTGTTTTTTATTTCTTGAAATAAAATAATATCTCTGACTCTGTGGATTAATAAAGGTTTCACTGCAATTGATCAAACGGGAAACTCGCATTAATTATCTCAATCAGCAGCATTAATTATTATATTTATCCGTGTTTACAATGATAATTATTTCGCATTTGGCTCAACGGTTATCAGAATTTAAACTAAATAAACCAAACCATCTTATATTTATACAATTCATATCATAATTATCGAAACATTTTTTTTAATCAATTGAAACTGTCGATGTACATTTTCACATGCGTGTAATTTTAGTTCATCGCCCTCATTTTCATATTTTAACAGCTAATTTAAAGGGATATTTGTTGCTTTGACTTAACATTCGATTTTTAACAAATTCATTCGAAAAATTATATACAAGACGAATTCAAAATGAAGTTCGATATAAAGGCCTAATCTATAAACCTTATATTTTCGATTGCTGTAACTGTATTTAGTCATGATAGCCTTTCTTTAATGAACGAAAAATATTTTTTATCATTCTGAAAAGCATAAGGGAGTATAAATCATATTTATACGTAACTCATAATATAATGATGTTTTCAGCACGTTTCTAAGCGCATTTATATGCATAAATACTTAATTATGAGAGTTGTTAGCAATTTTCTCAGTTCCAGGTCGCTTCTTAAACTATTAAAATAATATGAATATTAAGGATAAGCCGATCAGCACTTTTACGCGCAGTTTAAATATCATATTTACGCGCATTAAATATAAATTTATATGCAGTTTAAATAGCATTTTTACGCACAGTTTAAATATCAGTTGACAAGCATTAAATGTCACATCTGACCTATAAATTCTCATTATGACATGGAAAATGCATAAATCCAAAAAAGCAAACACAGTTAAATAAGCACTTACTGGGGTATCCGACGGCGGAGTGCAGGAGATCCATCCCGGTTCCGGACAGAGTCAAGCCGTTGACGGAGTAATGAGGCTGTTTCATGTAGGACATCATGACTATAAACTCTGTCTCTCTCTCTCTCTCTCCTCCTGTCTCTCTCTCTCTCTCTCTCTCCCTCTCTCTCTCTCTCCTTCTGTCTGTTTCTGTATGAAATGGATCTTTATTTTTACGCAGGCTGATTGTCTGTCAGTTTCAGGTTGTTTTGTTCAGTTTTGATGTGAGATGCTCTCTGTGAGCTCCAGCGGGCATCAGCGGTCGGTGTGTCCGGTGTCCGGTGTGCGGGTGTTCGGGTGTTCGGTGCGCTCGCTCGCTCGCTCGCTCGATGCGCGTGTCTCCGTCTCCGTCTGATAGTGTTGAAGTGAGGAAGAGGAGGAGGAGGCGGCTAATTAGAGAAGAACAAGACCTGAACAAACCCCTCCCTTCACACCTCCCTCTCCCTCCCTCCCTCCCTCCCTCCCTCTCTCCCTCTCTCTCTCTCTCTCTCTCTCTCTCGCTCTCTCTCTCTTCTTTCAGATTCAAGAAGTTATATATTGCGTTTAGAAAAAAATCACAATACAAGTATATTTTGTTTGAATAAATTATGCACGTTACTGTGTTGTTAGTGTTTGTTGCTAACATTATATTACTCTATTTATTTATCTAAACTAACACTTGCTTGAATTAAGACGCAATAAATCACTAAATTAAAAAAAAGGCAATATTTTTTTGCAAACGTTCCCATTAAGTTATTCTCTGGACATTCAAAAGATCCAGTTTTTTAAAAACGGAATGCGAAAAGGGAACATTGCATTTTATTAACATTAAACTAAAATATTTTTGAAATAAAAACGTTTGTTTTTGTGCTAATGTTTTAAGAACATTAAAGATTTCACTGTCAGTTTTATTGGTTATTCCTAAGCGAACATTCCATTTCGTCTCTTCAAACATTATAGGAATGTTACTTTTGAATGTTTTCTGAACGTTCTGAAACTAGTAACATTTAAAAATCGTTAGACGAACATCCAACTGAAAAAAATGTTCCATGAATGACGTTTCAGATAACTTTGGAACGAACATTCTATTAATGTTATCATTGTTCATAACTCAGTAGCCTACGATTGTATCGGCAATTTAAAGAATTTTTTAATTTCAAAGATGTGTCCTATTTATTTTTCTAAATATCTAAAACATTCGCAGAGATGAAGAACGGGCCTCTCTGAAGACTTGTTTGACACATCAGAGATTCTGTGATAAGAAGAAATGAATCTCCGGTCCAGTGTAATGATCAGAGATGTGATGAAGGTCTGATCGATCTAAAGCAACTGTTATGCGCGTTCATGGCTCAGTTTCAGAGAACAGATTACACGTCACAGCCGTACAAAAACACATTTCATTATTTCACATCGCTGCAAAATACTGAAATAATTGGAGTGTGTGTGTGTGTGTGTGCGCGCGCGCGTGCGCGTCCAAACGGGATTAAAGAAACAAAAGGACCCAGTGTTCCACAAATCCCACAAATATCCACCATCATCTCTCTCTCTGCTGTTTTTTGTATTATATACTAATGAATGTTCATTTAAATTCATCATCTGTATCTTTTATTTAATATTTATTTTAGACTTGAGCGTTTTACACTTGTTAATTACAAATATGAATGGCCCAGGTTAAACTATAATAGGAATTAGCCTATACATTTTTTTCTGATGTAATGTTTTGTAATTAATGAAATGATTAAGCTATTTGTTGGTGTTTTAGGCTACTTCCTCTGCCAAAACTAAAGAAAGAATAATAATAATAACTGAAACCCATCCGCTCGTTTCGTTTTAAACCTTTCTTTAAAACTGTAGTTTATCTTTTGTCTTCTATTTGTCTGCTGTAATTCAGGCTATAGCATTATTATATTGTGTACACAGTTTTCCAGAAGTGTGTGTGATTTGGCGGGAGTTTGAGGCTCGTGAATCTCCCAGTATTGTCATATGATTGTCAGGATGTAAATGAGCGCGTGTAAAGCGGATTCTGCGCTTGTTAATTGAATCGGATTTCTTCTAGTTTCAAATCCACAGAAACTCTATAAGGGGTTTATCAGCAGATATAAAGAGACACAGACAGTATAACAGCCTCTGTTCAGACCTTTCATATCTGTCATATCTTCACCAGGCCGCGTCTCAAACTGGGAATACACGATAAGAAACCCGCGTCTTCATCGTCATCATCATCATCATCATCATCATCATCATCTTCATCATCACAGGATTCATCGCGTCTCCAGGAAAGTTGGTGAGTTGACACTGTTTTAATTTGGGGGGAAAACATCCAGAAACATGCACGCGCTCACTCAAACACACACCTGTTCGTCTTCAGTTAACACACACACACGCACACACACATCTAGACACTGTATGTCTACAATTATAATGCATGAGTTGAGTGTTCACAGTGAGATATCAACACTTTCTAAACAAGTTTCGTATACTTCATCTTTTAGTATTACCCCAAAGTATAAATATTTGATTTAAATATATGGACAAAAAACAAATTGATATCCTGAAAAAAAAAAAAATGTTTTATTTTTATTGCAAACTTAAAATGCTTTTTAGAACTACCACCTTATTTAATGTTATTGTGTTAGATATCTATCTATCTATCTATCTATCTATCTATCTATCTATCTATCTATCTATCTATCTATCTATCTATCCATCCATCCATCCATCCATCCATCCATCCATCTGTGGTGTGTTGTATTGGAATTTTCCATGTCTCCTGAGTGTGTGGCACTAGGACCCAGAGCAGACTGAAATTAAGGACACATCCACCACATAAGAAGCTTACAGTATTTAATCTGCAGGGCCTAAAAAACACCACTCACACACTCACACAAGCACACACTCTTACACACACACACACACTCACACAAGCACACACTCTCTCTCACACACACACACACACACACACACACACACACACACACACACACTTACACAAGCACACACACACACACTCACACACATTTGAATACTTTTATTTGGATCTGAAAGACATTACAGAGAAAAGATCCAAATACTCTGGGAAGAGTCTTTGACAAGGTGACAGATCTACAATTCATGGCTCATACTTGTACAGGTCCTTCCATTTATGATACTCAACACATTAAGGATTAACAAAACACCGCCATATTTGACCAAATTGTACGGTCACTCTTGTTCTTGTGTAGATCTCCGGCTCCACATGTTGTTTTTGTCGTGTGTTGATCAGTTCTGATGCTGCAAATCAGACAGTTCAGTCTAATGTGAGTTGGATGTGTGTGAAAGCCTCTCTCGTGTCTCGTACAGAGCGTTTGAGTGAGCTGGACTCAGGCCTGGTGTTTTCAGGCCCTCAGGAGATCTGACCAGTCAGTAATGCACATCTCAGCTGTAAACGACTGTAAAATGCGTCAGTAACACCTGTTTATACAGTAGATCATGGGTTTGACTCCCAGAATTCATGCTAATATATACAGTATCTTGATCACAATGTATGTCGTTTTGGATAAAAGCATCTGTCAAATGCATGAGCATAAATGTGTCAGAGAGAGTTTGCATTCATGCATTTGGCAGATGATTTTATCCAAAGCGACTTGCATTGTGATCAAGGTACAAATCTGACCTGGGAATCGAACCCATGGCTTTGGTGTTGCGAGCGCCATGTTTGAGCCACATTTTCCTCTGGACACGCTCAAAATGTTCAAGCATCAGCTGTGTAAATCTGCTCTCTCTAACACCCTATCATGGTATTTACAGCACTGGATACACACGCATAACACACACACACACACACACACAGTTCAGCCGATTTGTCATAATATGCTTTATCTGAAAAGTAAGTATCTTACCTCGGGATAAAGAGGGGAAAGAGGCATTTGTAGTGTGATTGTGAGCAGAGGACGCGACAGAGAGACACCGAGAATGAAAGGGGACGAGAAACACTGACTGAGACTTTAGTGTGGAGTTTAGTGTCGTACAACTGAGGAGATACACAGAAGAACATGAGAACGAGACAGACGTGTGATACGCTTGACAGGTACGTGTGTGTGTGTGTGTGTGGAGATGAGCTGAAGAAAAGGGCCGAGCGGAGGAAGAGGAAGAGGAAGAGGAAGAGGAAGAGGGTGGGCGGGGCTTATTCTCCTCATGTTTCAGTGTCTCAGACTTGCTGTTTTGTGCTTGTGCTTTGTGTGTTTATTAGACATATGTTGACGTTACGGTTGTGTGCGTTTGTTAGTGATCCAGTCCAGTGTAATGTTGAGTTTTCAGAGCTGTTACTGTTACTCTTGAAGCTGAGGTTAGTTCTTGACTAGTTTAGGTTAACACATGGTCACACTTTATTTTAAGGTGTCCGTGTTACAGCGTTACTGAGTAATAATAATGAACTACACACAGGGTTAAGGTTAGGTTTCGATGTTATTAAGCACAATTTATAGTAATTACTATAGTAACTACATGTAACGTGTAACAGACACATATGTAAAATAAAGTGTTACCAACAAGTCATATTAGACATATGTTGTTGCAGTACTGAGTGATATTAATTAACAACATATACTTGCTATAGGGTTATTGCATGAAATTATGCATAATATATTGTAATTATTACAGTAAGTACATGTAACAAGTGTAACAAGGGCACTAAAATAAAGTGTAACACTTAACAATAAGGTCCCATTAGTTAATGCATTAAATAACATGCACTAACATTGAGGAAAACACTCATGACAGTATTTTTTATTAATCTTTGATTTTAATTATAATAAGTGCAGCTCAGGTCCATTAATGTAACTAGATAACTATAAACCGATCCTCATTGTAAAGTGTTACCAATAATATTAACATACAACTTTTCAACAATACTGTATTCGTAAATGCTGAAATTAACATTAACTAAGATTAATAAATGCCGTAGAAGTATTGTTCATGGTTAGTTCATGTTAACTAAAGCCGTTAACTAATGTTAACAAATGGAACTTTATTGTAAAGTGTTACCAAATTACCTAAATAAAATAAATTAATAATATAAATAAAATAGTTCCAAACATTTTTAAAGAATCTCTAGCTGTAACATTTCTCTGGTTTAAAACTCGTGTGCATCTCACAGTCACAGCGCATGTAAGATTACAGTCTCTAAAACACAAACTCGCAGTTGTGAGAAATGTGATGACGTCGTTTAGTGATTGTTTTGAAGAGATGCATAGATGAGCTGATGAGACATATGAAGCATCTGGACTCAGACAGATTGATAATCCAGACAGCAGCAGGTGGCCGTCTGAGTGTGTGTGTGTGTGTGTGTGTGTGTGTGTGTGTGTGTGTGTGTGTGTGTGTGTGTGTGTGTGTGTGTGTGTGTGTGTGTGTGTGTGTGTAGAGATTATGCAGGTCGACATGCGCTGTAGCTCAGATCTACACTCAACCTGCAAGACTGTGTGTGTTTTCAATCAATGAACCACTAGAGCTGCTCTTATATAGTGAATATATTGTTAAGTGTAACACATTAAAAGTAATGCAAGTTACATAATCAGATTCATTTTTCAAGTAACTAGGAAAGTAACACATTTCTTTTAAATTTACAACAAATATCTGGGTTACTTTTTCAAATAAGTAACGCAAGTCACTTTTCCCCCAAGTATTGAGTGACAGCTCTCCTGTCCTCATGTTGAGAGAAATCTTGAGTAAGTGTTGCGGTGTTGTGTTGCGAACATGATGGTTATTGTAGCTCTAGACTAGTTCGAGCAAACATTTACTCTTTTTACTTGCACAAAAACTGATTCAGTATTCCTCAAAATAATAAAAGCAGTGAAATGCAAATTCAAAGTTAAATTGCACAAATATACTTTATGTATTGAATCTCACTTTATTAACCAATATCTTTGTTGCTGACCTTCAATGATCAGATTCAACCATAGCAATAAGCAAAAAACAACTTAAACATCACATTTGAGTTTAATTTTTGGTTGTTTTTATTGCTGAAAAAGTTTTGCGCTGCGTCTGAAATCAAGTACTTGCCTACTATAGAGTATGCGAAAAATAGTAAAAGAGTAGTATGTCTGAATATATAGTATTTGAAAAACAGATGGTGAAAAGTCCATGGATGACCTACTACTTCCGCGTTCTAATCCACAATTCTAATTCAAATTCAAATGTAGTTCCTACTGCAATCTAGTTCTGCAATCCTACTGTACAGGCGTACATTTTGTAAAGGCTTATTCACTTTACTTTCGGTGTGAAAGGGCCTTTACATTTGCAAAATATAGAACTTTTGTTTTTTGTTATTAAAATCAAATGAGAAAGCCCATCCTAGGTTAGAAAAAGTAATGCAAACGTAATGTAATGCATTTCTTTCCATAAAAATTTAACTAATGCAATTAGTTTCTTTTTTAGGGAGTAACACAATATTGTAATACATTACTTTCCATAAAGAGTAACTAAGTAACGCAATTAGTTCTTTTTTTAGGGAGTAACACAATATTGTAATACAATACTTTCCATAAAAAGTAACTAAGGAATTTAATTAGTTTCTTTTTTTAGGGAGTAACGCAATATTGTAACGCATTACTTTCAATAAAAAGTAACTAAGTAACGCAATTAGTTATTTTTTTAGGGAGTAACGCAATATTGTAACACATTACTTTCCATAAAAAGTAACTAAGGAATGCAATTAGTTTCTTTTTTTAGGGAGTAACGCAATATTGTAACACATTACTCTCTATAAAAACTAACTAAGTAACGCAATTAGTTTATTTTTTAGGGAGTAAC
>CM040826.1:39878270-39888270 GCA_022828995.1 Vimba vimba
CCTAAACCTCAAAAGGACCCTGCTCAACTTGAAAATTAGTGACCTTGTTAAATAAAGATGATTTTTGCTAAACGAATTAAATGTGTCTTAGATAATATAATTTATGTCTTTCAGTCAGGTTTCATGAAAGACGGACTTATTTAAAACAGACTTGTTCTTGATATTTTAGATTACTCGGATCTGATCCCTGATGATGGTTTCTTGTTTTTTCTTGATTTTTATAAAGCTTTTGATTCTGTTGAGTTTCCTTTTATTCTTAAATCTTTGAATATTTTTGGTTTTGGCCCCAACTTTATCAACACAATTCAAACTTTGTACAATAACGCCAATGCTTCAATTAAATTACAGCATGGTAATACTCATAGATTTAATATAGACAGAGGCATCCGTCAAGGCTGCCCAATATAGCCGTATTTTTTTCTGCTTCCTATGCAATCATTAGTAACATTCAAAATAGTAATTTGAAAGGTATCTCTGTTGCAAACCGAACAATATTAATAAGCCAACTGGCTGATGACACAACTCTAAAAATAAAGATCAAGTTTCTGTAGCCTTAAATATAATTGATCTCTTTTCATCTGCTTCTGGTTTAGTTCTTAATATTCACAAATGTGAACTTTTATCTATTAAACATTCCACTGATATTAAAGTCTGTGACATTTCAGTCAAATTCGAAGTTAAATACTTGGGTATAATTATATGTAAAGATCAGAAAAAAATATCAAAATTGAACTTTGAACCTCTTATTTTTTCTGTTCAATGCAAATTGTAATTCTTGGTTACAGCGTGATCTGTGTATAACAGGTAGTGTTGCTTTCCAAAGCAGATGAGTTATCTCGGGTTATCTATCCTGGACTTTTCCACTCTCAACAATTCTTTAAAGGTTAAGTGGATAAAATCTTTTTTGATATAATCCCAAATCATATTTTCAGTTTAGTTGGAGGTTTGCATTTTTTTGCAACTATGACATCTCTAAAATACCTTTAACTCTTTCTAGTTTTCATAAACAGGCTTTAATATGCTGGTCCCTAATATATGATTATAATTTTTCTCCACATAGCTATTTTATCTGGAACAACCAAAATATAATTTTTTGGATAATTGGTTTGATAAAAATATACTTTTAGTGAGTCAACTTTTAGATGAAAGGGGTGTCTTGCTCTCTTATGTACACTTTATGCAAGAGAATATGCCTTTGTTTTTGGTTTAATTCCCGATTGTGTGAAACCTTGACTCAAACCTGGCCCTAAAGGTCCTTTATGCTCTCACCTGTGTTTGACAGCGCTAATCTATTTGTTGATCAGTCTCCTCTCAGCAGCTTGTCAAACAAGAAAATTCACTCAATTCTTAACAGAGCTCAGATTTCTTAACCTGCTCGTCTAAGCTTTTTGGAATAACAAAATTGATAGTATAGTATGGGAAGATTTCTGGCTTCTTCAGTAAGAAAAAAAATGTTATCTAATAAAGTGGTTGAAGTGAAAAATTATTCACAATTGCTACCCAGTTAATTATAAATTTGCTACATTTAATAATAGTATTTCCCCCTTGTGCGCCTTTTGTCATCAGTTTGTTGAGACAATTATTCCTTTGTTTTGGGAATGTGTGTATTGCAAAAATGTTTGAATTGACTTTTCTAACTGTGTTAAAAGGCATCTAAAATGTAGTTTTTTGATGACTCTCTGTAATTAGACCCTTATCATTTTAAATTTGTTCTTAACTTGCTACTTTTTCTTGCCAAATTTTATATTCACAAGTGTAAATTTTCAAAGAAAACTCCTTTTTTATTTTTAAGTAAGATTTTAATATATATCCAAATTCTTTGATGAACTCTAAAAACTCAGCAATTGTGTCAATCATTTAAGCTAGTTTAATATTCTTTATGTTTTCCTAATGTAACCCTCTGTATTGTTTATTATTGTCTTGTTTTTGTATTTGTTATTTAAAAAAACATGGAAAGTTACTTTTGAATGTTCTTTGAGGCGTGTAAAAACCAATGTTGTTTGACATCACTAAAGTGGTTCAGTAAATGATGATAGAAAGATGGAAGACTGAAAATACAGTGCACTAGTCATATGGACTATTGTTATGATACTATATGTTTTTTTCTTTTTCTTTTTTGGAGCTCACCCTTATGAAAAAGAAGTATGCTTCAAGTTCTTTTTATGAAGTATACTTAAGTAATGTTCAAGTATATTTTTAAGTATACATTATGTAGTAAGTATACTAATGTCAATATGTACTAGTAGTAAACTTGTAAGTGTACTATTTTAATACCGCTTGGAACTAAATTGACCCACTTTTAGTATATAAAAGTATGTTTAAGTGTACTATAAGTGTAAGAGTAGTAAACTTTAAGTGCACAACTAGTTCATAATTACGTTTCTCATTTGTACTGCAAGTGAACTTATAGGTATACTAGTAGTTTACTATTTTAATACTTGTAGCAACTTTGAAGTATACTCTCAGTAAACTACTAGTTTAGTAGTTTTATACTACAAGTTTTCTTTAAGTGAACTTCACATTATACTTATAGTTTACTATTTATATACAATTTTTGCACTTGCAGTAGGCCTATACTATGGAAAAATACCTTTAACTGTACTTTAATTTTAAAAATATTTTATTAGCTTCATGCATCCTTTTTTATCAACACTTGAATGTTGGTAAGTTTCATAAATAAAGGCAACAATTTAAACTAAAAAGATGAGAAAATCTCATTTTTGTCAAAGACTACGCCTTGATCAGATTCAGAACGATGATCAAACACAGATGGAGTAGATTGAGTCCAACACCCCCAAAGCTTCACAGTCGTTTTCTCTTCATGGGTTACACTTCATTTCATTTGGAAACATTAAGCAGTTTTGATTTACAAGTTGTTTAATGTTTGATGATCACGTTATTTTACATTTGAGTGAGCAATCTTCTATCACTTGTTTCAGCTTTTTTTTTCCTCCTGTGTTTTGATCCGGAGATTCAGCACTAGAAGATGTGTCATAGCGCCACCTACCGTATAACATTCAGATATGCAGAAATAGAAACATATCTGTTTTATATTAAAATTTTTATATTAAAACAATATTTTCAAACAATGTAAGTTTCATAAGACTGTATATGAAAAACTATGTAAAAAAAAGTATATTTAATAGGCTACTCGATCAAAAGAGTTAACAACTACAAGCCAAGTATACTTTGAATAATTAAACTTTTAAGTATATCTCGATCAAAAGATTGAGTACAAGTATAGGCTTTTACTTGGACTTTGGACTACTTGGATACTTGGACTTTTCTGTCAGTATAAGTCAAGTATACTTAAGTGGAATTTGAAGTATATTTCTGAGAAGTACATAAAAAGTAGACTGAAAGTATACTTTCTTATTTTTAGTTTAAAAGAAGTATACTAATAGCACACTTGAATAAACTTCTTTTTCGTAAGGGAATTATCGCTGTGTACAAGATCAGGTTCAGTTCCATGCTTATTTTATTTACTCTATAAGCTATTCCACCCGAAAGCTTGTTACTATATAAACCTGAACATGTTAGTTTATAAGACAGTGTGTAATATTATGTTTTTTAAAAAAATATTTAATAAGCTACTCAATCAAAATAGTAAACACAAGTACAAGCCAAGAATACTTAGAATACTTAATTATACTTTTAAGTATATCTCGATCAACAAGTATAGGCCAAATATACTTCTTTTCTGTCAGTATAAGTCAAGTATACTTAAGTGGAATTTGAAGTATATTTCTGAGAAGTACATAAAAGGTAGACTGAAAGTATACTTTCTTATTTTTAGTTTAAAAGAAGTATACTAATAGCACACTTGAATAAACGTATTTTTCGTAAGGGCAACAGCGTCCATATTTCATGCACTTTCATTGTAAAAGCAGCATGTTAAAGTAGATTAGATTCAATTCAGCCTCATTGTCAGAGTATAAATCTGATCCAGTGAAATAAACCTACAGTAAATGATGAAGAATGTCATTCTTAGGTGAACTATCATTTAGTTAAAAATATCATTTAGTCAAAAATATCATTTAGTCATTCAGTTTTTTTTTGTGGTCTTTTTGATCACGTACATGAATGTCTGTCTTCACTTCTAAAATGCCTAAAATGAGTGTTTGAGATGTTTTAAATTCTAGAATACCTTTAAAACATTAACACTTTTCTTCAAGATCTTGATTTGAATCTGTGATTTCAAATTCTAAAAGCTTGGCCTTTAACGTCGTAAGTTAAAGTGATAAGTGACTCCAGTCTGTCAGACATAACACCGTTCACGTCTGCAGTCGACCTGTTCAGCTCGTTTTACAGCAACAGCACAAAAACACGACGTTCACCTCACATCTGTGTCCTTTCAGTTTGATCAGAGACACGTGGACATGATAATGAGGCACACAGTGTGTGTGAGACTTGGGGAATCTGTGTTTCTGAGGCCAGGGGGCGTGGCTGTGGAATAGGTTCTGACCCGCCCACACACACACACACACACACACACACACACACACACACACACACACACACACACACACACACACACACACACACACACACACACACACACACACACACACAGACAGACAGACAGACACACATTCTTAAGGTTAGTTGTTTATACTCTGAAGTGGAATGAAATGTGGTGTTTCCAGTGACATAAGAGAGACTGTATTACTCACACACACTCAGTCACTCGTACAGTAAACCACATAAACACACATGTTGGAACATTTTCTATTATGAAGACTTTTACATTTTCATGATCGTTTTTATCCTCAGCTAATGATATTTTCTATCACCTCTTCTTGCAGTTTTACATTTTTTAGATAGACAGACAGACTTACATATAGTTAGACAGAGAGATGGATGGACGGACGGACGGATGGATAGATAGATAGATAGATAGATAGATAGATAGATAGATAGATAGATAGATAGATAGATAGATAGATAGATAGATAGATAGATAGACAGATAGATAGATAGATAGATAGATAGATAGATAGATAGATAGATAGATAGATAGATAGATAGACATACAGATAGATAGATAGATAGATAGATAGATAGATAGATAGATAGATAGACAGACAGACAGACAGACAGACAGACAGACAGACAGACAGATAGATAGATAGATAGATAGATAGACAGACAGACAGACAGACAGACAGACAGACAGACAGACAGACAGACAGACAGATAGATAGATAGATAGATAGATAGATAGATAGATAGATAGATAGATAGATAGATAGATAGATAGATAGATAGATAGATGAACTGTAGGGGTTCAGTTGTGATATTGTGTTTAGGTGAGTTGTGTGTTTGTAGCATCTGCTATTCATAGAGAGGAAATGCAGAAGTGAGAGTTTATGATAGTTATCTGTCACTTCTTTCTCTCTGTGTGTATTTAAAGGAAACGTCTGCAGACATATTAATGATGTTATCAGCTGCAGCATCTGTGAAGAGTCCAACGCTTCTCCTGAACAGATATCTGTGTGTCTCTGGTGTTGTCGTGTTGTGCTGTGAATCTCACAATGAAACTGCACAAATATATGTTTGAAACCACATCCAGAAATTGTCACAAATGGTTTTTAACCAAGAAACAAACCTCAGATTTTCTTCAAATCAAACGATTAATCTGAAGCTTCATTCTTGTGCTTGGAATGAATCATGCGTAAAGCAGCTTCGCTAAATGCTCTTTTTAAACACTATGAAAGTTCATTGATCATCATGTGTCACGCTATTTTCTTCTGGAAACAAACTTCGTTGCATTATTTTCCTGTTATCTCTGTAAAGCTGCTTTGAAACACTCTGTATTGTAAAAAGCGCTGTATAAATAAACATGCCTTGACAGAGTCATCAGCAGAAGCTGACCTGTTTACTGGTGCAACTCATGGTTGTGTGTGTAGGAGTGTTTGTGTGTGTACTTTCCACTCAAGGCAAGCGTCTGTTTTTTCCTCCAGTGTGTGTATTAATATACATACTGTATATAAACATTCCAGCAGACGTGGCCTTATGGTTAGAGACTCGGATTGGTAACCGGAAGGTTGCGGGTTCGATTCTCAATACCGGTTGGAAATGACTGAGGTTCCCTTGAGCAAGCCACCCAATCGCTCCAGTGTGTGTGTTCACTACTCCTAATGTGTATGCACTAACTTGGATGGGTTAAATGCAAAAGGACAAATTCCGAGTCTGGGTTACCATGTCACTTTCACTTCTTTTTTTTCATGTTCTTGTGTTCATATTTTGTGTGATAATGCAGAAGTTGTGGACTGTGGGATTTGTTTTGGTGCATTTTACAGTCTATTCCCAGGCCTTTTTGTTTCTGAAAATTTCACATACATAAATTATTACAATTTTAATTCATAAATTGATAAACCCATATTTGTTGAGCACTAATCAGAAAAGTAGGGGTGGACATATAAAATATAAATATATATATATATATGTATATCCTAGCAAACAAAAACATGTAAGAACGTTTTGCTAACACTTAGGGACTGTTTACTTTCAACTAAAAATGTAAAAAAAATTATGCGTAACGCAAACTTTTGAAAACGGTCCTTGTGTAAACAATAAAAAGTGAATCTGTGAAAACGATGACATCATGCACATGCGTATTACATGTTCAGTCTATAGTGTTTCATCGCCATCTACTGGCCTGGCAGCAGAATACAGCGCTTTTAGTCATTTTCGCGGATCCGTGTGAATGAGATAATTTTGACAATGTACGTTGAAAACTCAAAGAAAAAACTTCTCCATTTTAAGCATATTGTTGTCATGTAAACGTACCCTAAGTTATGAAAACATTATTTCTGAACGTTCTCTGAATGTCTAGAACATCCATTTTTATTTATTCTTGGTTATAATGAACATCAAGGAAACATTCCATTTTATCATTTTGCAAACATTATAGGAACGTTACTTTTGGATGTTCTCTGAAGAGTGGCAAAAGTTGAGCCTCCAGGTCACAGCCACCCTGATGTGTGTTTCCCGTACAGCGCCGTAACTCGTGCTTCACTACTATAGTATGATGCATCGTTGAAGAAATCAACTAGCTAATCACGACTGTTTCCCGAAAGAAATGAGTCGTACTGTTTTTATCCACTTTTAACTTTAATATTTGGTGTGTCCACCTTTTGCAGTGATTACAGCAGCACATCTCTCTGATGTAGTGTCTATATATGTCCTGAGAACTTCAACGCTAATGTGATCCCATGCCTTCTGCAACTGAAGCCAAACGCTTTCCTTTGAATGTACAATAGATCTGTCCAGTTTATTTTCCAACTCGCCTCAAATTTGCTCGATGGGGTTGAGGTCCGGACTTTGACGGGGCCAGTCCATCATTTCCAATGTTCCAGCAGATTTCTTCCGTCGCAGGTTCCGGCAATAGTTAGGAGAATGTTTAGGGTCATTGTCCTCTTGGAAAATAACTGAAACCTCTTAAATATGCCAAGTGATCTAATAGTTTTGGCCACCACTGTAGATAACATTATTCCCCTGGCTGTAAGGCACACATTCTCTTGATGGTCAAGATGAAGGCAAACTCACTAGCATTCTCAGCCAGATCCCAGCAGGAGTGACAACCGTAGTCGATAGACAACCACCGATAGACCTCAGAAGTCTTGGAGAAGAACAGTTAGCGGACCCAGATCTCTCAGTTCTCTATAGATGGATGTCGGATGGTTTTCTGCCTGCTAAGGATGAGGCCAAGATGCAAAACCCAGCAGTTTATACATATTGGCTATGTTGGCCAACTCCTCAGTCATAATGGGGTCAATCACCCGAAACAAACAGAGAAAAACCAACCAAACCACAAACATGACCCACACTGGGTTCACAACAACAGACTTCTGCACACGTTACTGTAATTTCCTATTGTCACTGTAAAGATGCTTTGAAACAATCTATATTGTTAAAAGCGCTATATAAATGAAGGTGAATTAACTTGACTTCTCATGTGTGTGTGTGTGTGTGTGTGTGTGTGTGTGTGTGTGTGTGTGATGGGTAGGTTTAGGGGAAGGGTTAGTCTAAAGGGATAAGTTGTACAGTATAAGAATCATTATGTCTATGGAAAGTCAACCTAAAACATTAAAACTCAGCGTGTGTATGTGTGTGTTTTCAGGCACGTAATAAACAGAATGGGGAATTGGCAGCCATTAAAATCATCAAAATGGAGCCTGGTAAGACCTGCGTCCAGCACTGACCCCTTAACCGTCCAGAATCACACAATTATATACTGAAAATACTCAAACTCAGTTCCAGAATGTCACAGCCCTGTAGAGTTTCGCTTCAACTTTAATTAAACACATATGATCCAGCTAATCAAGGTGTTCTGGATTACTAGAAACTTGTGAGTTGGAGCGTTTGGCCCTGCAGGAGCTGAGTTTGAGAACACTGCTCTAAATAATGTCTGACACTGTCTGTTTGTCTCCAACAGAGGACGATTTCTCAGTTATCCAGCAAGAGATTGTGATGGTGAAGAGCTGTAAACACGGCAACATTGTGGCGTATCACGGCAGTTACATCAGGTGAGAGACGCTCAGAGGTTAACCTTCACTGGAAACAAGGACTTGTTGGGGAAAGGCAACATAAGAGGCTTGAGGAACCTTTTCATAGTTCCTAGAACTAATGGTGGAAGTTCCCGGATTTTGGGCGTGTTCACACCGCAGGAACTAGGAACAATTTTAGTTCAAGGAACTCCTTTTGGAGAAACTAATTTACTCCTTCTTCAGAGTCGGGTCTAAACCAGCGCTATAGGAACTACAGTGACGCTAGTGTTCGCTGATTGGCCGAACGCACCCGCCATTTTTAAAAAGGCTGTGTAAACACACAGATTATAGCTTATATATTTACTCCAGAAATTAACTCTACGAACATGGAAAACAGTGATAGAAAGGCATCTTAACTTTTACGCTGAGGAGAAAATCCAACGCAATTTTGAGGGGAGCAAGAGAAGCATGATTATGTATTTCTGCTTAGCTAGCAACACAGTATATGAAAAAGAATTAGCGTATGCCGTGTGGTTGATGTCCAGTCTACTTTCTATGTATAACAGTTCAATCTAGTAACGTAGCCTATTAGACAGTACTGTTAGACAGATCGTAAACTAATAAACACGGAGAATGCGAGCACTGTGAGCTCAGTCGTTCTCAGCGATGTCAAAATAAAAGTCCCAACAACAAGTGCGTCTTATGTCACTTCAGAGTTCCTACTGGCGGTGCGAACGCAACCAGGGCAATGTTCCTAAGGGATAAATGTTTTTGTGCTAACGTTTTGAGAACATTATTACAGTTTTTTTATGATCACTAGGACCAGTTTCTCAATACTTAAGTCACTTTTTCAGTCTGTGAGCTAAACTGTGGAGTTTGTTGAGTTGATTTGAGACATGAATGACGTGTTTTGGTCATTTCAGTGCATTTTAAATGTGAAATTAACTGATGTGCCAAGCTGGAGAACTGTGAGAAGAATTTTGAAAATGTACTTAAGTGTTGAGATATGTCCTAGCGACTGTAAAACATTGTAAAGACCAGATAACTTTGAACGAACGCTCTTTTAGTATTACTTGAAGAACGTTGTTCATATCTTTTGAGAGAACCTTGTCAGAACGTTTCCTGTCAGCTGGATATTATTAAGTGTTTATTTACTTTTACATTAACCTTAAAAAACCCTTTAAATGAAGACAACAGACGGATGGATGTAAACACGAGTGTAAATGATAAACTGTGTTGTAGGATGAATAAGCTGTGGATCTGTATGGAGTATTGTGGTGGAGGATCTCTGCAGGACATTTACCACGGTAAAGAGGATCTGTCGTCTCGCTCACACACACACAAATTATCATCGTTTGTGCGATGAGTGTTCTGATATCTTTTATCACATCATCGTGTGTGTGTGAGAGAGAGAGAGAGAGAGAGAGAGAGAGAGAGAGAGAGTGTGTGAGAGTGTGAGAGAGAGTGAATGTGAGTATGTGTGTGTGTGGGTGGGAGAGAGAGAGAGA
>CM040826.1:39895770-39908270 GCA_022828995.1 Vimba vimba
ACGCCAAAGGTGGAGGAGACGGTCACGAGCTATCTCTCCCCTGAATCAGCATCTTCCCTTAAGGCCCCAGTATTACCCTCAAGCCAGTCAGAACAACATCGGCTTTGGTGGGTAAGGCTTATTCAGCGGCTGGTCAGTGCCTACACACCATGTCACTGCTGCAGGCTTACCAGGCTGAATTGTTAGGAGAGCTTGATGAGGGCGGGGGTATTGGTCCGAACGCGGTTTGCGAACTGCTTCGGGCCACAGATTTGACTCTCAGGCCCGCCAAGGAGACGGCTAAAACTATCGGCTGTTCTACGGCAGCCCTGGTGGCCACTGAGAGACATCTCTGGCTCAGTCTCAGCACCTCTGTCACCTTCTGGCCTCTTTCACAGTGAATTCGTTGTCGAGAGGTTTCAGGAGTCAGCTAAACAGGCGGCTGCAACCTAGGAACTCCTCCCTCGCTGCACACACGTCTCCGCCGCTGCTGAGCGGGAGCAAACATCTAAAGCCAGCTCCTCGCACCGTGCCACATGGACCGTTATGCTAAAGGCTAGGTTGCGGGGAAAGGTCCTGACGCCCGAGGACGCAGGCCAATGAGGGCAGTCACCCCACCCCCACCCCCCGTAGCAGAGCGGTCAACACCTCATTATACGGTGCCCTCAGTTATGCTAACCCTGCCCTAACTCAGTTATGGACCGTTATGCTAACCCCGCCACCTCGTGTGCTTCAGGGCGCTGCGGTCTCCGGCGAGCACATATCTCAGGTTCCAGCTGGAAACGTAGTGGTCCTGGGATGGCCGCCCCCTATGAGGAGGGTCCTAGAGCAGTCAGTTCGGTCCTTCCCTGCCGGTTCGCCGTTACAGGGCGCTGGGCTGATTGCACAACAACAGCAAAATCTAGAAGCCTGTCTCAAGAGGTTGGTACTGTACCTCTCGTAGAATTTTTGACAGCGTGGAAGCTACTGCCAAATATTTCTCGTTGGGAACTGCAGACCATAGAAAAGGGTTACCAAATACAGTTTGGGTCTCGCCCGCCCAGGTTTATGGTGGTCCTATCCACCATGGTTGGCCCCGAACAGGTTCTGGTAATGGAACAAGAAGTGAAAAACTTGTTGGAGCAAAGGGCCATAGAACATGTACCTCTCTCCAGCAGGGACACCGGGTTTTACAGTCGGTATTTACAGTCGGGGGGGGGGGGGTTGCATCCCATATTGAATCTGAGAGTCCTGAACGAGTCAGTCATGCAACTAAAGTTCAAAATCTTAACACTGAGACAAGTCGTCCCACAGATCAGATCCGAGGACTGGTTTGTCACGATAGACCTCAAGGACGCATACTTCCACATTTCCATCCTTCCATATCACAGGAAGTTCCTGAGGTTTGCTTTCGGGGGCAAAGCATACCAAAACTTTCACGAAATGCGTAGATGCAGCTCTGGCACCCGCTGCGTCACCTGCCATGTCTCCTACATGCCTGTAAGCAACTTGCTCAGACCTTAAGAAGCTAGCGCTGCTGTGTTTGGGTAGGCTTCATAGTTTCCTGGTTCGTGACGTCACCCGCCTCACCATTGGACTGATTTCTGACTTCAAGACATCATCACGCAAATCGTTCCCTTAGCGTCAATCGACGCAGCATCTCGTTCCCTCTACAGTCGTAATCGAGGCGTTTTTCATTTATTTTTTTTATTTTTTTATAATTATATTTACCTTTCATTTTATTTCAGATTAATTCAACTTATTTCAGTTTATTGCCAAGGCAACATTTCTATTTTTCTATTGATATTTTTAAAATTCATCATTAATATTTCAGTTTAGTTTAGTTTAGTTTAGTTTTTAGTTTTAGTAGGGCTGTCAAAAGATTAATCGCGATTAATCGCATCCAAAATAAAAGTTTGTGTTTACATAATATATGTGTGTGTTCTGTGTATAATTATTTTGTATATATAAATACACACACATGCATGTATATATTTAAGAAATATTTGCATACATATACTGTATATATTTATATATAATTTATATTATATATAAATATAATTTTTTTATATATAAATTACAAATTTTTCTTAAATATATACAAGCATGTGTGTGTATTTATATATACAAATTTAATTATACACAGAACACACACATATATTATGTAAACACAAACTTTTATTTTGGATGCGATTAATCGCGATTAATCTTTTGACAGCCCTAATTTTTAGTAGTTTTTTTTTTTTTTTTTTTTTTTTAATAATTCTATTTAACTTTCATTTTATTTCAGGTTAATTCAACTTATTTATTTCAGTTAATTGTCAAGGAAACATTTCTATTTTTCTATTGATGTTTTAAATATATATATATATATTTTATTTATATTTTATTTTATATTTGTTTTTAATTAATTTCAAATGCTAAATAATATATAATATTTCAATAAACAAAATAGATTTTTCATTGATTTCTAAAGTGTTAATTAACAGTAACAACAAAGATTAGGAGCTTTTTCAGGGAACTAAATATGATTTTAGCCAGAATTAAATCCACACTCTGAACATGTTTTGTTAATTTGTTAATTTATTTTTTATTTTTATATTTATTTATTTTATTTTTTTTCAATCATTTTACTGATTCACCATAAGCGTCCTCGTCATGCATATATGATTGTGTGTATGATTGTATCTGTGGTTATTAATCATGTCTCTAACCTTCTTCTCCACCACAGACCTGTCAGTCATTCACTGAGGTACTTCAGCAATAATCACACACACACACACACACACACACACATCAGTCTGTTATTGAATTATGAATGATCTGACGAGTCTTCTCTGTTTAGTAGCACACTGAAGTACAGCGATGAAGCTCCTCCTCCTCTTCCTCCTAAAGTAAGATCAGACACATTAAAGACTTCAGAAGAAATGTTACATTAAACGCTTACAATCCTGTTAAATCCTGTTATTCATGCTCAGCACTATAATATAACAAATATATATAAAAATAGTAAAACCTGAAATAAAGGGCAAGATATACATATGAAAAAAAAAAAAAATATATATATATATATATATATATATATATATATCTGATGAAAATAAATTCATAAAAAAGGCAAAAATGTTGAGTTATTAAATTGAGATTTTTATTTTTAATTGCTGTTATATTTAGCTTTAAGAAAGTGTATGTATATGAATGTGTGTATGAAGTGTATAGTGTGTGTGTGTGTGTGTGTGTGTGTGTGTGTGTGTGTGTGAGCAGCCGAAGCCCCGCACGAGTTCAGAGGAGAGTGTGACTGCAGACGAGGACCACAGTAAAGCTCTGGCCGTCAGCCCCCCAACGCCACTCTTCAGGACGTCCAGCGGGACACACACACGCACACACACTCGACCCGTCCCACGCCCACGCTCCGTACGCAACGTCAACTCAGGTGAGTGTCTCTCACACACAGACACACACACACACACCTCTGCACTTTGTTTTGTCTCAACATGAGCACAGGAGAGCTGTCAGTCAATAAATATGAAAAACAATGCAACTTGCGTTACTTATTTGAAAAGTAACTCAGATATTCTGTTGTAAATTTGAAAAAGTAATCTGATTACATAACTCAAGTTACTTGTAATGAGTTACACACAACACTGCTCCTGATCCACCTGTTTAACTCAGTGTGTGTGTGTGTGTGTGTGTGTGTGTGTGTGTGTGTGTGTGTGTGTGTGTGTGTGTGTGTGTGTGTGTGTGTGTGTGTGTGTGTGTGTGTGTGTGTGTGTGTGTGTGTGCGTGTGTGTGTGTAGATCCCTCTGCGTTCTCCAGTTTTCACACTGATCCTCCTCCTATGCTGGAGCTTCTTCCTCCTGAACTGCCGCCTAAGAAAGACCGCAGAAGAAGACAAGCTCCACAGGTGCGTCTCATTCAGTCAGTTCAGTTGCACTCTCTATTCAACTTATTTATTTGTACTTGTATTGTTTTAAAGCGGCTTTACAGAAAGTGTTGTTAGAGTTTAGGAAGTGTGTGTGAGGCCCAGTGTGTTGGATCTCCTGCAAGACTGTGTTATTTTCCTGTAAGTGTGTGTGTGATCGGTGTCTCGATCTCTCGATCTCCTGCTCTGCATCTGCAAGAGTCTCGGTTTCATGCTTCATGCTCTCGCTCTCAGGAAGTGGTTTATACTTTATAGCGTCTGACTGTGTGTTTTCTCGCTCTCGTTCAGGATCCGGTCCAGTGTGTGTGTCCAGTGATCAGGAAACCACCGGTACGTGTTCGACCTGCTTCTCTGGGCGGGAATAAGGTCACACTGCACCGGGAGAACAAATATTATTAATTAAAAGTTAAACGTTCAAATTAATAGTTTAAATTTAATTGCATTGAATTGTCGAGAGAACAAATAATATTAGTAAATTCAGAAATATTGTCGAAATATTTTTGAATATTATAATAATGAAATTATTTATTTAGTTTAAATATATTGTCAAATATTTCTGAATGTTATGATCATTTATTAAATTAAATTAAAGGTTTAAATTCACTTACACTGCATTTTTGAGAGAGAAAAATATTATTTAATTCAGAAATATTGTCCAGTATTTCTGAATGTTATATCAATTTAATTTTAATTACATTGAATTGTTGAGGGAAAAAATATTATTATTAAATTCAGAAATATTGACATTTCTGAATATTAAAATAATTAAATTATTAATTAATTGAATGTTTAAATCATGTATAATTTAAAAGTTTTAATTAAACCATTACATTATTGAGAGAAAAGATAGTATCACATGTATAAATATTGTCAAATATTAGTTATTAATATTGTCAAATAATAATTTAATTATTACTTAAATTATATTAGAAATAATTTAAAAGTTTAAATTAAATTGCATTGCTGAGAGAAAACAATATTTTTAAATTCAGAAATATTGTCGAATATTTCTGAATGTTATAATAATTAATTAAATTAATTTTAAGTTTAATTACATTGAATTAGTATTAAAAAATAGAAAAAATTAGTACTAACAATATTAGTATATTATATATATTATATATTAGTTAATTCAGAAATATTGTAAAATATTTTTGAATGTTACAATATTTAATTAAATTTTATTCTAAATTTAATTATATTGAATTGTTGAGAGAAAAAATAGCATTATTAAATATTTCTGAATATTAATTAATTAATTAATTAATTCAATGTTTAAATCAAGTTTAAATTAAACTACATTACATTTTGGAGAGAAAAAATATTGTGAAATATTTCTGAATATTATAATAATTAAATTATTTCTTAAATCAAATTAGAAATAATTTAAAAGTTAAAATTAAATTTCATTGTTGTGAGAAAAAACATTAGTAAATTCAGAAATATTGTTAAATGATTTTTAAATCATGTATAATTCAAAAGTTTAAATTAAACTATATTAAATTATTGAGAGAAAACATATTATTATTAATATTATTTTACAATATTTCTGACATTTCTTATTTTAAATTACAAATAATTTAAAAGGTTAAATTAAATTGCATTTTTGAGAGAGAAAAAATATTACATTCAGAAATGTTGTCAAATATTAATTATTATATTTGATCATAATTGATTGATACTTGATGTTAGTTGCATTATATAAGTCACAGTATTATATTGTGTGTGTGTTGATGATGAGCAGATCGTCTTCAGGAAGGTTTTCCACGGCTGTCCTCTAAAGCTCAACTGCTCGACCTCATGGGAGCATCCCGTCACTAAAGGTACGCGTTCTCCATCTTCTTCTGGAGTGTGTTCTGACCCGAGACCCTCAGTAACGCTCCTGCTCTCTGGTTTAGATCAACACCTGATTTTTGGGGCCGATGAGGGCATCTTCACACTAAACCTCAATGGGTCTGAGACCACCATGGAGCTGGTGAGAGACTCAAACACACACACACACTCATTCCTGATGACACTTACAGCTCGTTCTGATCCTTCTCTCTCTCTCTCTCTCTCTCTCTCTCTCTCTCTCTCTCTCTCTCTCTCTCTCTCTCTCTCTCTCTCTCTCTCAGCTGTTTCCAGGAAAGTGTGTGTGGGTTTACACCATCGGGAACGTCTTAATGTCCGTCTCAGGTGAGGAACGATCAGATGGAGATCATGGGAACCTGCATGTTAATCACCTTTATTTATGTAGCGCTTTATACAATACGGATGGAAGACCAATAAGAAACATAATATCATGCATTTTGTAAATGACAAATGACAAAAAGTCTAAATTATGGCATAAAAAAGTAAAATTAGGACTTAAGTAATAAAATTACTATGGCATTAAAAGGGGAAATTGACATACTAAGTCCTAATTATGACAAAAAGGTGAAATTATGACTGTTGTGAGAAAAAAACTTTTGACTTAAAAAGTGATATTAAAAATGATATTAAAACCGATTTTGACTTTACCAAATATCGATTAATTTGAAATTCAGACTTAAGAAGTCATATGTATTGAGTCGAAATTTTGACATAAAAAGCCCTAATAATATTAAAAAGTTTAAATTGACAAAAAGTCATAATTTTGACATAAAAAGGATAACTTTGTGACATAAAAAATTGAAATTTTTACTTAAAAAGATTATGATATTAATGTCGATATTGACATACTTTGAAATTAAGACACTAAAAAGTAATATTTATGAAATAAAAAGTTGAAATTACAAAGTCAAAGTTTTAACACAAAAATTCCTAATTATGATATTAAAAAGTCCAAATTGACATAAAAAGTCAGATTATATCAAAAAGTCTAAATTATGACATATTTACATTATGAAAAATTCGCTGCAACTAAGTCATAATTATGCTACTAAGTCATAATTATGGCATAAATAGTTGAAATTAACATACTAAGTATGTTATATTATGACATTAAAAGATGAAATTATGACTTGAAAATGTTTTGACTTAAAAAGTCCTAATTATGATATTAATTTCGGTATTGACATAATTGAAATTCAGAATTAAAAAAGTAATATTTATTACAAAAAGGTGAAATTATGATTTACTAAGTCGAAATTTAATCAGAACATAAAAAGTCCTAATTATATTTAAGTTGACATTTGCTTAAGTTGAAATTCAGATTTAAAAATTCAAGTCATCTTCATTTATATAGCGCTTTTAACAATGTAGATTGCTTCAAAGCAGCTTTACAGAGATAAGCGTATAATTTAAGGTAACAGAGATTGTTTTGGCTTTATAGCGGTTCTTTAATTAAGTTATTTTCCAGCTAAAGTTAGTTTTGATTGATTTGCTTCCGTCGCAACGATCATTTGTTATTAAATTAGGGGCCGCTAAGACGACACCATTCTCTCTACACAGACTTTAAACGCGAACCTGTGAACCTGTGATAATTAAAAAAGTCATAATTATGACATTAAAAGGTAAAATTACAATGTCTTAAGTTGGAATTTTGACATTAAATGTCCTAATTATGATATTAAAGTCGAATTTGACATAAAAAATTCAGATTATGTCAAAAAGTCTAAATTTTGACATAATCAAAATAATGAGATGAAAAATTGAAATTATGACATAAAAAAGTGCAATTATGGCATAAAAAGTCAAAATTATGATGTAAAAACTCATTGACATACATAATTTAGTCATTGACATAAATAATCACAAAACATAATTTAGACTTTGTATGCCATAATTTCTACTTTTTATGTCATAATTATGATTTACCAAAGCATGATTTTTTTTCTCATGTGGTGGAAATGTGCTTCGACACAATACACTGCAGCTTGACAATGATAAACTTGTTGGCACTGACTGACAGAGTGATTGATGTGTGTAACAGGGAAGTCTTCGCAGCTGCACTCGCACGCGCTGAAGGAGCTGTACGAACACACACGCAGAGAGCATCGCATAGTGGCCTTGCCCACACACAGACTGTTGCCACGGTAACTGCCTCCTTTTGTTACATCATATGCATTTAAATTATTAAAGTGCCCATATTATGCTTTTTCAGATATTCCCTTTCGTGCAGTGTGTAATACAGCGGTTTGTGATTGTAAAAGGTCTGCAAAGTTTCAAAGATCAAAGTTCAGATAAGTGGAGTTTTTTGTCTCCTAAATGAAAGAAGCGATTCTGAACTTCCTTAAACGAGTCGTCAGTAATTCCAGTCTCACTTCCTGCTGAACCTGTGTAGGCTTAGAACTAATTTGCATAATTTGCCAGTTTGTGGTCTTCATTGGCTGAACAACGTCAAGTCACCTTTATTTATATACCGCTTTTTACAGAACAGATTGCATCAAAGCAGCTTCACAGTGATAACATGAAAATAATACAACAAAGTTTGTTTCCAGAAGAAAATTGCGTCATCGTCCACCTTAAGTAAGGCAGATCAATAATATTGTTGAATATTAAATGTCCCCAACTAAGCAAGCCAAAAGCCAAGGCAACAGTGGCAAGGAACCAAAACTCCATCAGTGACAGAATGGAGAGAGAAACCTTGGGAGAACCCAGACTCAGTCTCCTTTGCCCCGCCCCACTGTAGATGTAGCTGAGACTGGAAACAAGAAGAGGAGACCAATCACAACAGATTGGACCATCTGACCAATCAGAGCAGAGTAGACCAATCACAACAGACTGGACCATCTGACCAATCAGAGCAGAGTAGACCAATCACAACAGTCTGGACCATCTGACCAATCAGAGCAGAGTAGACCAATCACAACAGACTGGACCATATGACCAATCAGAGCAGAGTAGACCAATCACAACAGACTGGACCATCTGACCAATCAGAGCAGAGTAGACCAATCACAACAGACTGGAACATCTGACCAATCAGAGCAGAGTAGACCAATCACAACTGACTGGACCATCTGACCAATCAGAGCAGAGTAGACCAATCACAACAGACTGAGCCATCTGACCAATCAGAGCAGAGTAGACCAATCACAACAGACTGGGCCATCTGACCAATCAGAGCAGAGTAGACCAATCACAACAGACTGGACCATCTGACCAATCAGAGCAGAGTAGACCAATCACAACAGACTGGACCATCTGACCAATCAGAGCAGAGTAGACCAATCACAACAGACTGGACCATCTGACCAATCAGAGCAGAGTAGACCAATCACACAGACTGAGCCATCTGACCAATCAGAGCAGAGTAGACCAATCACAACAGACTGAGCCATCTGACCAATCAGAGCAGAGTAGACCAATCACAACAGACTGGGTCATCTGACCAATCAGAGCAGAGTAGACCAATCACACAGACTGAGCCATCTGACCAATCAGAGCAGAGTAGACCAATCACAACAGACTGGGCCATCTGACCAATCAGAGCAGAGTAGACCAATCACAACAGACTGAGCCATCTGACCAATCAGAGCAGAGTAGACCAATCACAACAGACTGAGCCATCTGACCAATCAGAGCATAGTAGACCAATCACAACAGACTGGGTCATCTGACCAATCAGAGCAGAGTAGACCAATCACACAGACTGAGCCATCTGACCAATCAGAGCAGAGTAGACCAATCACAACAGACTGAGCCATCTGACCAATCAGAGCAGAGTAGACCAATCACAACAGACTGGGTCATCTGACCAATCAGAGCAGAGTAGACCAATCACACAGACTGAGCCATCTGACCAATCAGAGCAGAGTAGACCAATCACAACAGACTGGGCCATCTGACCAATCAGAGCAGAGTAGACCAATCACAACAGACTGAGCCATCTGACCAATCAGAGCAGAGTAGACCAATCACAACAGACTGAGCCATCTGACCAATCAGAGCATAGTAGACCAATCACAACAGACTGGGTCATCTGACCAATCAGAGCAGAGTAGACCAATCACACAGACTGAGCCATCTGACCAATCAGAGCAGAGTAGACCAATCACAACAGACTGGGCCATCTGACCAATCAGAGCAGAGTAGACCAATCACACAGACTGGGTCATCTGACCAATCAGAGCAGAGTAGACCAATCACAACAGACTGGGCCATCTGACCAATCAGAGCAGAGTAGACCAATCACAACAGACTGAGCCATCTGACCAATCAGAGCAGAGTAGACCAATCACACAGACTGAGCCATCTGACCAATCAGAGCAGAGTAGACCAATCACAACAGACTGGACCATCTGACCAATCAGAGCAGAGTAGACCAATCACACAGACTGAGCCATCTGACCAATCAGAGCAGAGTAGACCAATCACAACAGACTGGACCATCTGACCAATTGAGTAGAAACCCTTGAAAAGAGCTGATGCTGCAATGAATATTATCAGAAAATGAAAGTGATTTTTGAAGTGAACATGTAGTAGGAGGAACCAAAACAAAACCAGGAACCTTTAAAATAGAAGAATAGGGGCACATTAACCAGTTTGACACACACAAATTTGCAGCAACACTGAGGTGTTCGATTCTAACCACACATGCATTAAAACAGAGAAACCACACACACACAGTCACACTCTCACACACACACACACACACACACACACACACACACACAGAGCGTCCATCACTCTTAACGGAACTTTGTGACTAAGTGACCCATATAAAGGAAAAGCACAGATGCACACACACACACACACACACACACACAACCACATAATCTAATCTGTTTTCTCGCTGTCTCATAACAGGAAGTTTGCGATCAGCACAAAGATTCCAGACACAAAGGGATGCAGGACGTGTTCAGTGGGTGAGAGAATCCAGATCACTTTTACCTCAAGCCTGGCTCTGTACATCAACACACTGTGGAGCCAGATCAGCCTCAAAAATAACACATTTACGAAACAAAACTCAAAATACACGATTCGTAAATACACAAGTAAAAGCATAAATATTTCCCCAAATGCTCACACAAATGCGTGTGTGTGTGTGTGTGCAGCTCATAACGCTCAGAACGGCTGTGTGTTCCTGTGCTGTGCGCTGGAGTCCAGTGTGGTTCTGTTGCAGTGGTACGAGCCCATGCACAAGTTCATGCTGATCAAGGTGAGAGAACTGCCTTTAAAGGGGACACTTCATGAACGTCTGTCTTTCCCCGTGTGTAAGTGCTATTATCGGGTGCTTCTACCAACACAGAAAACGTGAAAAGTGAAACACAGTAACTTTGATTTGGTGAGCCTTTCTCTGCAAGCAAGTCATAAAATAAGCCGATCATATTTCGCTCCCCTTCTGACGTACAAGAGGATCTTATTATTATATTTCCGGCCAGTGGTGTAGTCTAGTTTTTTGTAGTGAGTATACTGTGATAAAAAAAAAACTTTTTTTGGAAATCATTACATTTGAACATTCTCATGCTGAGAAACTGCTGAGAAAAAAAATAAATAAATAATAATAATCATTTTACATATCTTTCTTATTCCTTCATTAAAACTCAGGAAGGTAAATAAGGTCAAATGTAGTTCCTCTTCATGTGAGCTGCATCTGGATCAAATTTTGTGGTGATTGCATAAAATAATCAAAAGTTACAGTATTTGAAACCAGTGTAGCCTTTTTGCTCAGTCCTTGACGCCCCCTAATGGACGTTTTTAAAATTGCTCCTCCGTGAGGAATATCTCGTGATCGATGCAATGGATTATGTTGATTTTGGACTCATTTCTCAACCGAGAGCTTCTACTGGCTGATTTTGGACTCATTGTAATAGTGAGAATCTGCTATAAACAATGATTGTACAAATGTAATTTTCCACGATCGGAGCATGTTTCATGAAGTTACGAACGAAAACGTGGCCGAAAATACGTAAAAGTTGACGCCAAGCAACTGTGCTGTTGTACCTCAGTGACGTCAGATCCAGGTCACAGGCCAGGGACACCGCAATGGTCCAATAGTCAGTGCTTCGCAACACAGACGGGATGAATTTATAAATGAAAGTGTGAAAGATAGGTCACAAAACGACGTTGTTGCATATCTTTGCACTTTTTTAAGTGGATATACAGAAATCCTTGACCTTTCCAGTGTGTATACGGCGTATACCTGCGTATCACGTAGAGTACTCCACTGTTACTGTGAAAAGTAATGCATTACAATATTGTGTTACTCCCTTAAAAAGTAACTAATTGCGTTACTTAGTTGCTTTGTAAGAAAAGTAATGCGTTACGTTACTTTTGCGTTACTATTTTCCCACCTGGGCAGGGCTTGTTTTGTTTTTGTTTTTATAACAAAAAAGGGCCATTCTGGATAACGGAAGAATAGAATGCAGGAGTAAAAAAGATTAACACTTACTTTACCGATAAAAAAATAATAAAAAAATGTACTTAAAAAAAAATTCTAGAGTAATTTTTGCTTATGCATGTTTAATTGAATCATCAAAGGTCAGTAGCAAGTACATTGGTCAATTAAGTGAGATTAAATGCATAAAATATTTGTTTTATTTAATATTTAATTATTGGAGGTTGGCATAGTATTCTGATTTTGCATTTTACTGATTTTATTCATTTACAAGAATCCTGAATCTGTTTGTGCAAGTACTAATGCTAAATGCTCACATTTAGTCTAGCTGACCATCTTGTTCACACACACACACACAAACGCCTCTGCACTTACGAT
>CM040826.1:39913270-39953270 GCA_022828995.1 Vimba vimba
TGTGACAATACGTGTCTGTCTCTAGTGTGTGTGTGTGTGTGTGTGTGCGTGTGTGTGTGTGTGTGTGTGTGTGTGTGTGAGAGAGCAGCGACACCTTGTGGTCAGAATCTCTTCAGTGTGTGTTCGCTGTTCTTCTAATGCTCTGCTGAACACAGGAGTGTGTTTGGAGAAACCGGAGTATTTGCACTGTTGTGGATTAATAAACTATTTTCTGAAATAAAAGAAGATGTGAATGTAACAAACTTTTTTTTTCACTATACAAATAAAAACATTCAAGATGATTATATGTCTGCTGTAATAAAGCACAATGTCTGCAAATATGACACATGCCATACAAACTAATAGATAGATAGATAGATAGATAGATAGATAGATAGATAGATAGATAGATAGATAGATAGATAGATAGATAGATAGACTCAGCTCTTCACGCAGAGATAATGGTGACTGTGACTCATCCTCATCCTCATCCTCTTCATCACTGATGTGTCTCTCCGGTCTGAGTTCACTGAGACCCGCTGCTCCATCGCGCTTGTAGTTTTCCTCAGTGTTTCCAGGTCAGCGGCGCGCGCTTCCTGTGCGGCGCGTCGGGACTGAAGATGGCCGCGGATGGAGGCGCGCTGAAGGATATCAATGAGATTAAATCTCAGTTCCGGACCCGCGAGGGATTCTACAAGCTGCTCACCCTCTCAGACTCCCAGCAGCGCGCCGGGCTGCCGCGCGGGCCCTCTGCGGGCGTCGCGGTGGGTCCGGGCTCCATCGCGGGCGGCGGGGCGGGTGCGGGGCTGGTGCAGGGGCCCGGGGCCTCCGCCAACTCCTCCCCGGGATTCCTGCCGCCGGTGCGGGTGTCGATGGTGAAGCTGAAGCCGGAGGACCCGAGCGAGGAGTCGGAGCGCGTGTGTTTCAACATCGGCAGGGAACTTTACTTCTACACCTACACGAACATCAAGAAGGTACGGACGGGTTCGGCATGAACACACACATGAACACACGCTCTTGGTCTCAAAGTGATTTGTTTTGAATGACAGATTCGGATCGACTGCGGATCTGAGCGCTTTAATGTAACAGCGCGTCAATGTAATTCAATTCACATTTATTTGTGTAGTGCTTTTCAAAATACACAGCGTTTCAAAGCAGCTCTACAGAAAATGTATCACAAATGTTCACATTAACATTTAGAGTGATCTGTTATCAGAGGTAACTGTCTAAGCTATGTATTACATAAATTTATACAAAATCACAGTTGGCGAAAAATGTATTAATTTAAACAATGTTATAATTTAAGGCAGAAACAATGAGCTCGTTGAAGTAATGAATACTTGTTTGTTAACAAGTGATTATGACATTTAGAAAAATGTAGCATTGGTGCATTTTGAAGCACCAGCATCATAATGTAACGGCGCTTTAATGTAACGGGCTTTAATGTAACGGCGCTTTAACATACCGACACTTTAACATAACATTGCTTTAATGTAACGGCGCTACAATGTAACAGCACTTTAATGAAACGGCGCTTTATTGTAACAGCGCTTTAATGTAACAGCACTACAGTGTAACAGCGCTACAATATAACATTCGCGGATTGATGATGATGATGCGCGAGATCAAGAGCACTGAGCGAGGAGTCAGAGTGCGTGTGCTTCAACATCGGCAGGGAACTTTACTTCTACCCCTACACGAACATTAAGAAGGTACAAACGGGTTCGGATCGACTGCGGATCTGAGCGCTTTATTGTAACAGTGCTTTAATGTAACAGCGCTACAATGTAACATTGCTTTAATGTAACGGTGCTTTAATGTAACAGCGCTACAATGTAACATTGCTTTAATGTAACATTGCTTTAATGTAACAGTGCTTTAATGTAACGGTGCTTTAATGTAACGGTGCTTTAATGTAACAGCGCTTTAATATAACATTCACGGATTGATGATGATGATGATGATGATGATGATGATGATGATGATGATGCGCGAGATCAAGAGAATCGCATTGAAATCTTTCTGCAGGACTCTCGTTATGTTAGATTTAATCTCTCATATACATATATGCAAGCTTTCAGTAAAGCTTGTGTTTGTGTTGAAGACATCCACACTGCTCAGTATCAGTGATGGTCATTGGTTTATGATGGACATAAACAGTGTCCAGTCCTTGAAATGCTTTTAAAATGGTTTTAGTGGCCACTGAACCACCACAAGATGTCTCACTTGACCCTGAGTTCTAGTATTGTTGTTGTTTTGTTTATCCTCTTGATCTGGTCAGAGACTCCCATCGTGTTTTCATAATTGTATGTACATAAAAAGAGAAGTTGTTGTTTGCACATTTGAACAAAAAATATGTTAGATGTTAAAATTTTACACTAGAGTTTGTGACCTTCAGTATTCAAATGCAAATAATCCCAAAATGATACAATGATCTTGTCCTTTCATATATATCCAAATCTGGGTCATTATAGTGAACTAAAACTAAAAACATAAGAAGAAAACATCTTCAAAATAAAATAGTTGTTAACTGAATAAACTTATTTTCATCTAGTTTAACTTGTTGATGTACTAAAATAGTTGATGTACTAAAATATCTCAAACTAAAACTGGAATAAAAATTAATAAAAAACTATATAGACATATTTTAAAAAGGAAAAATATTAATATGACTAAACAATTAAATATGGATTACCGCCACAGAATCAACAAATACAAAAGTAATGACTTTTATATCTCACAATTCTGAGAAAAAAAGTTAGAATTGCAGGATATAAACTCACAATAGCAAGAAATGAAGTCAGAATTATTAGATAAAAAGTCAGAATTACCTTTTTTATTTTTTATTCTGTGACGAAAACAAGCTTCCATAACAAAATGACTAAAGATTTAACTTAAAATTAAAATGAAAATGGAAAATATCACGCTCTTCCTAAGTGTTTCTGTCTTGTTTTCCAGCACAAATATCTAAACATTCTTAAAGGTGAAATATCCCTTTAAATCAAGATACATTACTGGTGACTGAAGATATTAAGTCTTGTTTACTGAAAAATGTATCAAGATGAAGTGAGTTTGTGCTTAAAACAAGAATAAATATTTGTCAATGTGGTTAGAAAAATAATGTTAAAGGAGCTGTATGTAAGAAATCTATTTCAATTAATCATAAAATGGCCCTGATGTGTCACTAGACATTAAGAAATCATGTTCATTTCAAATACTTATATCACTGACAACAGTAGTATGGCTAGGATATTGTCATTTAAAAAGTGGACTTGCAGCCCTCAACTGATGTTGATGTTGTCATTTTGTGTTTTGGCCTGAAGCGCCTCCCTCCACCTATCTACCAATCACGAAGTCAGTAGTGTTTCAAGATCCGGGTTGCCAGCTTTGCTCTAACCTACCCTAACTCTAGTCGGATAAAAATGTCTAACGTTACTAAATCAAAAAGACCTCGTTATAATTCAGAAATTCGTCGTGACAAAGTCCGAAATAAAACCAGAATTTGTATTGGAGATGCTTTTGAAAGATGGAGACGGCTGAAAACGGAGAAGAACTTGAACACAGACGCAACGTTGCTAATTTTCTCCTAGACAGGTAAGATTCATCTTGGCTAACTTGTACTGGATGTCAATGGACATTTTTTATATTCATGACAGTCGAACAAAGTTATGCATGTTCAAGCAACGTAACGTTAGCTCACATGGACGTATGCATTTGCAATGCATTATAGGAGCCCGTTTATCTGTCATTATGCTGAGACGCTGATGAAAACATTAGCACGCCCATTATGGCAATTTAAAACGTAATTGAGACAGAAGCCTAACTTTACCTCAGAAAAAATTATTCGTCATTCGTTCTTCACGTACAGTATATCGTGGACTAAGTTACACATGCTGCAAGTTGACCTGTATGACCATTGCTAATGTAATTTAGTTACTCTAACAATATTTTCTGATGGGACTGAAAACAACCCTGTGATAGCCATTGGTGATATTGAATTTGTCCCGTGTTATAATTTCTGTGGCAAATGTTTATTCTGTTTTTAGCCTACTTATGACAAAAACTTTAGCACTTGTAAATCGAGGTTTTTTTTTTTTCGTATTGAAAAATAAGGAAGTATTATTTTGTTGTTTAAGTCTATATGTTTTTTGTTTTGTTTTACTATTATCCTTTTTTTTTCCTCAGATTTTTTTTTAATTGTATTTATATGTTCAAAATAAAGAAATCAAATCAAATTAAATATCAAATCAAAAACGCTTATCTCTTCAGCTATTATGGCCCCAGCACCTCAACAATTAGTACATTTTTTAAATAAGTAATTACTCATCAAAATATCTCTCATAAAGCATAAACACAATTAACAGAAAAAAAAACTTACTGGGTACGTCTCGTCGTCACTTGCCATTGGAAGCTCATTGAAGCAGCATACGTTTCTGCTGAATCCTGCAGCTTATCTGGCAACCTCGAGTCAGGGGGGAGGGGGAGGGGATACACGGCTCTACAGTATTTTTAAAGTGATTGCAGTACCAGTTTTGGCCACAATCCTACATACGGTACCTTTAATTGAAAGAGAAAACATGATTATTTTTTTGTACTTGTTCACAGCATACACTCAGCAAACATCATGTTGCTTCTCCAGTAAATGCATCTTGATTTAAGAATCTTTAGATATGTGTGCTGGAAAACAAGACAGAAACACTGAGGAAGAACATCATTTCTGCAGTGTATACGAATAAAACACTACTTAAAACCCCAATGACAGAAACACCTGTGAATCTCTGTGCGTCTACAGGCGGTGGATCTCAGCAAGCCGATAGACAAGCGCATCTATAAGGGAACCCAGCCCACGTGTCACGACTTTAACCAGTACTCGGCCACCGCGGACAGCGTGGCTCTGATCGTGGGCTTCTCCGCAGGACAGGTGCAATACCTCGACCCCATCAAGAAAGAGACCAGCAAACTCTTCAACGAGGAGGTGAGCAGAGGAGAACACACTCATTTACACACACATCTGCATCATTGAGTCACAGATGTTACACTCTTAGACATGACGGTTCTAAATAGAACTCCAAAAACATCCTATATAAGGAGAAAGTTCCTCTGTAGTCAATAATTTTATCCCTTAACTCATCTTTCATCACCAAAATGACATATTTATGCATTTTTCCCTTAAATTTTTTTTCGTCATGTCTTAAAAATATCTTGAATGTAATTCGACACCCTTGCCTCATTTAGTATACGCAGTTCTATGAATATGCAAATGAGCCCCACCTCCACTCACTCAGCTCAGAGTTCCACTGGTTGACGATCACACGTTGATCTGATTGGTTACAAGGTAGTTTGTGACGTCAGAAACACCAGCGATTTCAAAGCGTGTTTTTGAGACTGTCTTTGGTTCACTGCAGTTTTAAGGAGAAAATACAATAATAATGGAGTCGACTTATGAATTTACACATGGTTTGTCTTAAAGCACATTAAAAACACCACATAGACACATAAATAACATTAAAAGCTGGATTTTCACCACAGGGGGACTTTAAAAATGATTGCATAATTTCATGTTTAACGGGTTATTTAAAAATATTTCTAGTGATAAGGTGTGTTTACAAGCTGCTTAATTCATAAAATTAAATTAAAAATGTATTTAAACAAAATTAATTAATTAAAACAATCCACAAAATGATCCTATTATGGGAACCACTAAAGGTTCTAAATATGATGTGTCTGTCGGAACCCTTTAAGGTTCCATATAGAATCTTTACAGTCCTGATTTGGCCAGTGATGATTTAATTTCATAATTCTACCATCCTAGTTTTCTTATTTTTTCCATGCTGAACAGTTTCTAAATATGAGAGCATTATTTTGTGGACTAATCCTGGTCCAGTCGATGTCGATGTTTAGTTCAGCGAACGTCACAAAAGTCTGGATATCCACCGTCCTGTGGATTCTGACATCATGTTTCTACATCAGTGATATGAAAACAGGAACACGCTTAGATCACACAACCCTTGCAAACAGCCACAAACATTTAGTAATTTCCTCGTGGCAGTTTGTATTTTTCAATCTACTCGAAAGCATGAAAAGCTCCTACTCAGTCTTTACTACTTGACTTTTTTACAACTCCCAATCACTATGGGGTCACTAAGATTTTGTAATACTTTTTGAAGGAAGTCTCTCCTGGTCACCATTTATTTGATCAAAAATACAGGACATTTTTAAAAAAAATATTATTAGAATGTAAAACATCTGTTTTCTATGTGAATATATAGTAAAGTGTAATTTATTCCTGTGATCAAAGCTGAATTTTCAGCATCATTACTCCAGTCTTCAGTGTCACATGATCCTCCAGAAATCAGTATAATATGAGGATTTGATGATCAAGAAACATTTGTGATTATTATCAATGTTGAAAACAGTTGTGCTGCCTAATTGTTTTGAGGAAACCGTGATACATTTTATTTTCCAGGATTCTTTGATGAAAAGAAGGTTATATTTGCATTAGGGCTGGGACAATACATCGATGCATCGCGATTCGTGGATCGATTCCAATTTTTTTCTGAATCTGAGCTTCGTTTTAACAGCAGATGGCGCTCTAGGCTAGTTTAGCTTTTAACAGCAGATGGCGCTCTAGGCTAATTTTTAACAGCAGATGGCGCTCTAGGCTAGCTTTTAACAGCAGATGGCGCTCCAGGCTAGTTTTTAACAGCAGATGGCGCTCTAGGCTAATTTTTAACAGCAGATGGCGCTCTAGGCTAGCTTTTAACAGCAGATGGCGCTCTAGGCTAATTTTTAACAGCAGATGGCGCTCTAGGCTAATTTTTAACAGCAGATGGTGCTCCAGGCTAGTTTTTAACAGCAGATGGCGCTCTAGGCTAGGTTGTAACAGCAGATGGCGCTCTAGGCTAGCTTTTAACAGCAGATGGCGCTCTAGGCTAGGTTGTAACAGCAGGTGGCGCTCTAGGCTAGTTTTTAACAGCAGATGGCGCTCTAGGCTAGGATGTAACAGCAGGTGGCGCTCCAGGCTAGGTTGTAACAGCAGATGGCGCTCCAGGCTAGCTTTTAACAGCAGATGGCGCTCTAGGCTAGGTTGTAACAGCAGATGGCGCTCTAGGCTAGGTTGTAACAGCAGATGGCGCTCTAGGCTAGTTTTTAACAGCAAATGGCGCTCTAGGCTAATTTTTAACAGCAGATGGCGCTCTAGGCTAGCTTTTAACAGCAGATGGCGCTCTAGGCTAGCTTTTAACAGCAGATGGCGCTCTAGGCTAGGTTGTAACAGCAGATGGCGCTCTAGGCTAGGTTGTAACAGCAGATGGCGCTCTAGGCTAGGTTGTAACAGCAGATGGCGCTCTAGGCTAGCTTTTAACAGCAGATGGCGCTCTAGGCTAGTTTTTAACAGCAGATGGCGCTCTAGGCTAGGTTGTAACAGCAGATGGCGCTCTAGGCTAATTTCTAACAGCAGATGGCGCTCTAGGCTAGGTTGTAACAGCAGGTGGCGCTCTAGGCTAGTTTTTAACAGCAGATGGCGCTCTAGGCTAGGATGTAACAGCAGGTGGCGCTCCAGGCTAGGTTGTAACAGCAGATGGCGCTCCAGGCTAGCTTTTAACAGCAGATGGCGCTCCAGGCTAGGTTGTAACAGCAGATGGCGCTCTAGGCTAGGTTGTAACAGCAGATGGCGCTCTAGGCTAGCTTTTAACAGCAGATGGCGCTCTAGGCTAGTTTTTAACAGCAAATGGCGCTCTAGGCTAATTTTTAACAGCAGATGGCGCTCTAGGCTAGCTTTTAACAGCAGATGGCGCTCTAGGCTAGCTTTTAACAGCAGATGGCGCTCTAGGCTAGGTTGTAACAGCAGATGGCGCTCTAGGCTAGGTTGTAACAGCAGATGGCGCTCTAGGCTAGGTTGTAACAGCAGATGGCGCTCTAGGCTAGCTTTTAACAGCAGATGGCGCTCTAGGCTAGTTTTTAACAGCAGATGGCGCTCTAGGCTAGGTTGTAACAGCAGATGGCGCTCTAGGCTAATTTCTAACAGCAGATGGCGCTCTAGGCTAGTTTTTAACAGCAGATGGTGCTCTAGGCTAGTTTTTAACAGCAGATGGCGCTCTAGGCTCATTTTTACCAGCACACTCAAATGCTCACGAAGAAGAGCGCTCATGCGTTCGGCTGATTCTGAGAATGTACTTGCACCTCAGAATGCTTTTATGACGCAGATTAATGTCAACAGCCCACTGCAAACACCCTTGTAATTTGCTTCAACCTTTTCGAACTTTATGAATGATTATTTTATAGAAGGTTCAAGTGAAGTGTGTAAGGCATTGGAAGCCAGTAGATTACAGCTGTTTCTAGAGCACACAGCGCCATCTGCTGTTAAAAACTAAACTCAGAATCGATTCGAGGGAGAATCGCGATGCATTCGGGAAAAATTGGAATCAATCCAGAATCATTTCTCGATTCACGATGCATCGATATATATCCCAGCCCTAATTTACATCATAGATGTCAGTTTATAATTTTCATATCGTCACATTACTGATATTGTGTGATTTCTCTCCCGCAGAGATTGATAGACAAATCAAAAGTGACGTGTCTAAAATGGCTGCCGAAGTCTGAGAATCTCTTCCTGGCGTCTCACGCTAGCGGTCACCTTTACCTCTACAACGTGGAGCATCCGTGTGGCACCACAGCGCCTCAGTACTGCCTCCTCCGCCAGGGCGAGGGCTTCTCCGTCTACTCCTGCAAGACTAAAACGCCCCGCAACCCGTTACTCCGCTGGGTTGTCGGCGAGGGAGGCCTGAACGAGTTCGCGTTCTCACCCGACGGCGTTCACGTAGCGTGTGTCGGACAGGACGGATGTCTCCGCGTCTTCCACTTCGACTCAATGGAGCTGCAAGGAGTCATGAAAAGCTACTTCGGAGGGTTGCTTTGCGTGTCCTGGAGCCCTGACGGGAAGTACTTAGCAACCGGCGGAGAAGACGATCTAGTGACGGTGTGGTCGTTTGCGGAAAGCCGAGTCGTAGCGCGCGGACATGGTCACAAATCTTGGGTTAACGTTGTGGCGTTCGACCCGTTTACCACTAACCTAGAGGACGACGATCCGATGGAGCCGATGGAGCTCAGCGGGAGTGAGGAGGATCTCCAGCAGGGGGCGCTACACTTCGCGCGCGTGCGCACTAGCAGCACGCTATCGCGCCTCTCACGGCACAGCTCTAAAGGTGGAGCTTCATCCGTATCGTACCGCTTCGGATCCGTCGGGCAAGACACACAATTCTGTTTGTGGGATCTTACGGATGACGTGCTATATCCGCGACTTCCGCTTTCCAGAGCGCTTACGAACACCTTCGGCTCCACCGTTACGACATCCACTGCGTTAAACATCACTAGCGGAAGTGGCGTTGTCGAAGGTCACCATCATCCCTCGCATCAGGCGTCTACATTACCGCTACCTTTACCTCGTTCGCTGTCGCGCTCAAATTCACTTCCACACCCTGCCGTCGCAAACACCTCCAAAAGCCAGGGGACGACGGAGAGCAATGCGGTTAGCGGAGGCGCTGCCGCCGCTGGAGGAACTACGCCGTTTAGCATTGGACGCTTCGCTACGCTGTCGCTGCAAGAACGTAAATCGGACAAATCCGGGGTTGGAGGGGAAAAGGAGCACAAGCGCTACCACAGCCTCGGGAACATCAGCAAAAGCAACGATAAGATCAACGTGGCGCCGCGTAGCAACCGGCTAGATGGCGCTAAGGTCTTGGGAACCACGCTGTGTCCGCGCATGAATGAGGTGCCGCTGCTGGAGCCACTAGTGTGCAAGAAAATCGCCCACGAGCGACTCACTGTACTCGTGTTCATGAACGATTGCATCATCACCGCGTGCCAGGAGGGGCTCATCTGCACTTGGGCTCGACCCGGCAAAGCGGTGAGTCCCGATCTAAACGGAAAGCCTTTGGCCCAGTTCAAAACACACGTAATGCGCCAAATGCAAGTAAAAAATAAATAAAAAAGCAGCAATTATATAGGTTCAATCGTTTTAAGGCCTTTAAACTCATCCGTGAAAAGTTATTGTTTTATTTAGAAAGCCTGTAACCACCTAGATCTTAGATGGAAAAGACCATTTACAGCCAAAGCAGGCAATTTACTAAGGAAATACAGTCAAACCCAAAAATTATTCAGACACCAGTTATATTTTTGTATATGTTTTTACTAGTGTGTGCAGGACACTATAGTTCATTTATGTAGGTGAGGAGAGCAAAATAAAGTAAACTGTGACATATTATACCCCAAAACTCTTCATTCAGTGACTACCAGTGACATTTATACAAATTTGGGACAAAAAATGATTCGGACACTTTGACCTGATCATGTTTTGCTGAAGTGTTTTTTCTTTACAGTTTTTTTTATTCGCTTTGGTACTATTTTCACAAGTAAGGTGTATATTTTCAAAACTCTTAGTACAAAAATCCAAACTGATCACACTTGTAACACAGCTAGTCATTCTTTCAAAACCTGATGTAATGCTTTCAGTCAGTTGCACATGTTTTCAGTCCACATAATAATTGTTTCAAACACAAGATTATTGTAATATGTAATGAGAACATTTGGTTTAATCACAGAAACACAACAGTATGATCTTCTTTCAATTTAGTACTTTTAACAATCAGCTCATTCAACAGCAAACAATGCAAGATACATGTTTCAAATCACCGTTGTTGCTGAATTAATTACAGTAATACAGGCTATGCCACATTAGAAAATACACGTGCATAACCTAATTTATGTAATTTAATCCATAATGTTTGTAATAGTATCTATCCAGTGTGTTATCAAAAGGTGTGATGAAGCACAGCCATGATGTTCTGTGCTAGAACAGAGTTTGCTGGCAATGAATACAGTAAATGATTTTGACTATTTGACTGAATATACTGTAGTGGACCTTTACAGATGAAGGTTGAGTTACAGTAATCTAACTACCATGTCTCTACCATGTTTACAGTATCACATGGCATACATACTGTAATGTAAAATGCTGTATTTGATGCCGTCTGTCTCCCTTCTACTGATGCATCTCTGATCAATCTGATGTTTTACAGTCATTGCCTGTTTCCTCTCCCTTATACTCTATTCTGCTTTACAGTATTTTCACAAATGGCAAATTTCTCTGTATCTTTCTCTCTCTCTCTCTCTCTCTCTCTCTCTCTCTCTCTCTCTCTCTCTCTCTCTCTCACACATGCGTGTTCACACACTTTGAACATGATGGAGGTTATTATCTATAAATCACTTATGTAAAAATAATTCATTACATTTGGTTTTCCATATCAGAAATTGCAAACAAGTTCTATAGAAACTGTATATAGAATCAATATCTATTGAAATCTATAGGTGTACCAAATGATTCACTGATTAACCATTAAGATCAGTTGGATTAAATAATAGACACATGTATTAAACTGAACAAGAAGAGATGCAAATCAAAAGTTTGATAGTAAGAGCTTTATGAAAGGCAGTTACTGTGAATGAAACATTTATGTAGATGAAACACTTATTTTGTGCTGTGAAAAGGATACTTTGTGATTTTGTGTATTGTACTAACACAATTGAAAACATAATGAAATGTTTGAAAAAAGTGCACTTTTGATGATCTGTTGTGATATTAGCACTAAGAGTTTGGAAAATGTACACCTAACTTGTGAAAATAGTACCAAAGCGAATAAAAAAAACTGTAATTGCTAATGCTCTTTTTACACCACAGACTGAACACAATGAAGCATTGCTTGGTGATTGGTTGAGCTAAACTGGTATTATCTAATTGTGTAGTTAAATTTAACAGCTGACAGATATTCAACATAATTCATGTGTGAGACAGTCTAACAGAAGGATGGACAAAACCAGTGAAATATCTGGCTTTCTGACTATAACTGAGTTCTTGTCATATTTTATTACCATTTTCTAAACTATGGTGAATAAAATGTGATAACGTGAGAAATATTGAAGGTGTCTGAATAAATTTTGGTTTGACTGTATATGTTTTAAAGCTTTTTAACAGTTATCAAAGATGAGCCAAAAACCTAGGACTTTACGAAAGTAGGTTTTTGAATAATCTCCAATATTTAACGAACGGTTCGATTGACGGCGGTGGTCCTGTAGGCAAAGTTGCTCAGAATGAGGAGTTCTATCATACGGTACCATCGAAATGGTGCTTTAAAACCGTTTAGTGGGCTCTTCCCCCCTAGTGGGCAGAGTCATGCCTCAAATGTTACTGCACTAGTATTTTATAATCAAAACTTTTTCTAATCTTGACGAAGCATATCATTGGAAAGCTCAAGATTCAATATTTGGCTGCTGTTTTGTGACATATTTGTGCGCATCAAACCCGATGGCTATTTTTGGTACTGCGCCTAAACAAAATCTCACAGGAACCTCAATTTTTATGATATCAACTTCAAATTTGGAACACAGCTTGCTTAGACATGACTTTAATTTTGTACCAATTTTAGAGTCCAAATAATTTAGTAAAATATATATTTTGTATAAAGTACAGTAGATTTGCTTTAGAGTCAAACTCATGATGTTTCTTGTGTTTTTGCTCTAGCATCCGCCTCAACCGCTGTCAGCACAGAATGGAAACTCGCCGAGCGGGACCGTCGTATAGCCGAAGCTTCATTCCCGAGAGCCAGGAGCCAGTGTTTCACCCAAATGTGTCCTCCATCCACGCTTTAGTTGCACATTAACGTCACATGTAAATGCACACGGGACCATGATGCACAGACAGACTGCAGACGATCGAAGATCGAGACTCTTCTGTGCAGAAACCCTGCTGGCCTCTTCTTTAGCGAATAACTCTGCGAAAGCCACGGCCATTTTACTTTCTATTTATTTATTTGACCATTGAGTCTTCTATTGTACATATTCAGACTACTCTATAATGGAATAATGAACTCGAATAATTAATATATGAAGATCCTATATTGTACATAGCGACAGATGCATTGAATGTTTTGCAGATTTTAGGGGAACTGATGATTTATTGTTCTTGTGTGCTAGTGCTTCATGAGCTGTCGGATGGGAAAGTGCATCTTTTGCTTTGCCATTGAGAGTTGCGCACACTTGTCCGACCGCTAGACGAGTTTCCCGCTTCATAGATTAGAGAGATTAACAAGGTTAATGTTGTCTAGAAATGGCGTATGAACGGGCGAAAGCGAGATTTTATACATTTGCTAAGTTTTTGCCAAGCAAAAAAACGTCACCGCTGAATGAAATCGTGCCGTTTTCACGTGACTGTTTAGAGCTCTTGAAATTTGCCTTGTTGAACGCAAGTCAGATGCAATCGAAGAGAGAAACTTCTCGACACGTTTAACTCTTGTAGCATGGAGTAGGCGCTATTCCTTACACCTGCTATGCCTCTTGCAAAATTTTGCACATTTACAGGTTGATTTGAGCTTGACTATTTTCAGAAATCTGGATCACTGATGTGGAGTGTGTTTTACGCCATGCAGACTTCTCGAAAGGACAATGTTGTATCAAACGGCTGAACGTTTGGCGTTCAATTCAATTATTCCCATTAAGCAGATCAGCTTTAACATCACGTTAACAGAAGTAACCCATCTGCATCCCACAGCTGTGTTTCCATCCACCTATTTTTTGGATAATGCATATAAAAATGCTTGATGGAAACGCCAAGATGCGCATAAATTGGAAAAAACTTACACGCTCAATTGAGTTATATAATTTTTTAACTTTTAACAAGTCGAAACTACTATTGAAACACATTTACTGAATGAATCCCATGTGACTTTCCCTCAGCGTCAGCTGTGATTGGATAACTGGAGTAACCAGTGGACCAATGGCATCGCAGCATCTCTAATGTTGGTTTGGTGTTTCTGAAAGTCAAAGTGTGTGATCAGAGTGATTTGGTGTAATTCCCTCCAGAAGCGTCTCACACACACGAGTGTGTTCCCGAACACCAGCATCCGAACGCTAGAGAACATGACAGCGTTTACTGTGTTTCGCCTGACGCTCTGAGACACACTCGTTTATGATGGAGGGAAAAAGAGTCCGATTGTAGAAACTTACAGTTTATTACTAACATTTTGCACCAGGAAGTGATGATATTGTTCTCTTGAACACATGGGATGGAAACACTGCTGTGTTCACAAATGATTTATGCCATATCCCAGTTTTGTGCACGAATTCGCAACATTGGATGGAAACACAGCTGATGTCGTCAACAGATTTCGCATGAACTGTCAGTTTCTTGGCTATTCGAACGTTAAGCGAACATTCCATTTTCTCACTCTTCAAACATCATGGGAACGCTACTTTTGAATTTTCATGAAACATTCTGAAACCAGTAGAAACATTTAAAAAACGTATTTAGGCGAACATCCAACTAAAAAAAAAATGTTTCATGAATGATGTCTTTGACCTATAATGTTTCGAGACTTTGAACGAACGTTCTATTAACGTTAGTGGAAGAACGTTTGTTTGTAACTTGGAGAGAACGTTCCCTGTTAGCTGGAAGTTTCTTTTGTGAGCCTGAACTTACAGGATTGTTTTCTCTGTAGTGAACGCTCTAGGAAACTGCTAGGATTGCATTAAATTTGCTTTGAGAAGTCTGTGAAGAGCCATATTTGAGGACATTGAGTCTTTCTAGACGTCTGCGTAGAAAACACTCTCTGGTTGTAGCCTGAATGTGGTTTATGTGTTACATCATGTGATTTCGGCTACTTTAGTGATTCCTGAACGTTTCTTCTCCAAGAGGCAGCTTGTGTTTTAGACAAAGCTACTGAATATGCGATCATTCCCAGCTAATCACAGAATATTATGTGAAAAAACAGTGTTTTACTCCTGACATTATGTATGCTTAACACTTAAGTCTCATTTGTGTTTATTATTATTATTATTATTATAATTTTTTTATCTCAGATATTTTGGGACTTTTGTTTTGTATGACTGTAGCGTTGTCATTGTTTTTGCTGTTAACTTGAGAAATGCAATGGGACCAATTAGTGGATGTTGGAACATTTTGTTTATTTTTATTGTACATTTTTTAAAATACTGATTTAACAATACCATCCATTCGTTTTTTATTTATTTTTTTGGAAATGCATTCAGTTCTGACAGATGTTTTGTCTCATTGTAGTGTGTGTGTGTGTGTGTGTGTGTATCCAACATATGACAACTCCTCGTCAATGTATGAAAAAGGACGATTTCATTGAAGAATCCATTCCTCCACACTGCTTTCCTTTAAAATCATTGAATTTCCACTGCATGTGTTTTTATTTAGCACACGGTTATATGCCTGAGTCTGGTGACGTGGCCAACAATATCACAATATACAGTTTGTATATGGGAATCTGTTATTAAAACATCAAATACTCGTGCATTGCATTGTTATTTGTAATGACTTACACCAATGATCACTTTTAATTAACCAAAGTAGTGCTAAAATTCCCAATAAGTTATGCAACATTCGAAACATCCGATGTTTTAAAAAATGTTAAGCGACCGTTAAGGGAACATTCCATTTTCTGCAAACAACATTCTCTGAACATTCTAAAACTAGTAACGTTTAAAAAAAAAAAAAAAAACGTTAGATGGAACGTCCAACTAAAATATTTCAGAAATAAAAAGTTGCTTTTTCTCTTTGTTTTTGTGCTAACATTTTGAGAACATTATTAAAGGCCAGATATCCCTGGTGAAATAAAAAATATGTTAAGTATACTTGCAGCCAGACTAAGTCAGTATACTTCAAGTGCGTTTATGATTAGTTAATATGAAGTGTGCCATTTTGAAACAACTAATTTTGTACTAAGTATATTTTAGTTGTAATTAAAGTGTAGTAAAGCATAACTTTAAGTGTATTTAGTGTACTTTTGTGTGCTAAATTGGAACAATTTCAAGTGTACTTAATATACTTTATGTGTGCAGGGACTAATTACATGCTTGATTAGTGATATTAAAGTGTACTTTATTTGTGTTACGAGTACATTACAAATTCATTACGAGTGTCTTCGAAACATACAACCAATAAACCATAAGTGTATTATATTTGAGTAAAAATATGCTCAGTAATACCTTTGGCTTATTCCAAATACTATAAATTGCACACTTTGTCTTAAATGACAAATGCACATTAATAAACAGACATTACTTAGCTAAAGCGTTGTACAATATTGTATACTATAATGTATATTCAGCACAGTTAAGAAATATACCTAAAATAGATTTTTAAGTAAAGTACAAATAAATGCACATTTAAAAAATAAACAGAGTTTTCACTTCAAGTATATTTTTCTTTTATTTTCTAAATATTGTATAAAAAAAATACTAAATTACAATTATGTTTATGTGTGTTAAAAGTTACCTTTAATATATTTAAAGATAGTAAAAAATGTTGTTACTATATTCGCAATGTACTATTAAAAAAGGGAATATACTTCAAATATAATAAAGTGTACTTTTTTCACTAGGGAACGTTCGATGTTTTAAAAACGTTATGCGACCGTTAAGGGAACATTCCATTTTCTCCAAACATCATGGGAATGTTACTTTTGAATGTTCTCTGAACGTTCTGAAACTAACATTTAAAAAACGTTAGATGGAACGTCCAACTAAAATATTTCAGAAATAAAACGTTGCTTTTCCTTTGTTTATGCGCTAACATTTTGAAAACACAATTAAAGGCCCGATAACTTTGAACAAATAACGTTCGAAACTTTGTCAGAGGAACGTTAGCCAGAGTTCCTGGGGATTTGCATGGCAGCTTCATCAAGAGTTTGAGGTTTTCATCAGATCTTTCCTTCAGAATGAGGGAAGTTAGTGCAACTCAACACGACCGTCCGTTGAACGTTCTCTGCTATTGCGTGTTTCATTGCGTCAGTAGTGTGTGTGTGTGTGTGTGTGTGCGTGTGTGTAGTAACAGCTGAAGCATAAAAACCTCAGTCTTTGGTGAACAGAGCAGTGTTAGAGATCGCATTTGAGTTGGCACGATGGTTTTGGACGAGTTCATTCATGCACGGACTCATGATCAAGAACATCAGGTGAGTTTGTGGAATGAAATCCGGTGATTAATCCAGATTCACTCTGTATTTATTCACACACTTCTGACTGTCCTGTAGCCGCACAGGAACGGATCACACACACTGAAGCTCAAGGATGATGATGATGATGAAGGCAAAGGTGTCGTTCAGGTCCACAGTAAATGGAACAACATCCGTAAGTTCACATTTTTCAATTCAATTCACATTTATCTGTATAGCGCTTCTCACGATACACATCGTTTCAAAGCAGCTTTACAGAAGATGCACGAGTCCACATTACAGTTTAGAGTGATCTGTTATCAGAGGAAACTGTGTAAGTTATGTATTTCAGAAATTTATATACAAAATCACAGTTAGCTACAAATGTATTAATTTAAACAATATAATAATAATAATAATTAAGGCAGAAATAATGAGCTCACTGAAGTAATGAATACTTGTTTGTTAACAAATTATTAAGTGCCATAGTTTTTATGGTAACTAAATAATTTTATTATTTATTTATTATTTATTAAGACTGCATTATAAGAACAGTCATGGTTACATTTATATTATTTTTAATATTACTTATAAGTCATTTGCTTTTTCAATGTGCATGCTCATAAACCATTATACTCTGATTTATAATATTAAAATATATTAAATGTATCCAGATATACTTATTTGCATTACCAATTAGTTATCAATTATGTTTTTAATGACTAATGTGTGTGTGTGTGTGTCAGATCTGTCTCTGGTGTGTGTGTTGTTGGGTGTTTCTCTCATAGCTCTGCTGGACTGCTGTCGCTCCTCCTCTGACTGGGTTTTGCTGGGTTCTGGCGGGTCCGTCTGGGACTGGACGTCTGTGTGTGTGGTTCTACTGTTCACTGTCCTGCAGGGGGCGCTCTATCATCTACCCGTGGGACAGGTGAGACCTGAGCTTTCCTGCAGAAACCAGTGGTCTATTATTCATTATTTATTTTCATTTGTCCTCTTCTATGCAGGTGACAGAAGGCAAGATGGGCTGTAATGGAAAGCGTTTAAAATACAAACTCAATGGTAGGAGATTGAACACAAATCACCTCATATATACACTATATTGCCAAAAGTATTGGGACACCCTCCAAATCATTGAATTCAGGTGTTACAATCCCTTCCATGGCCACAGTTGTATAAATCGAGCACCTAGGCATGCAGACGCTTCTACACACATCTGTGAAAGAGTGGGTCGCTCTCAGGAGCTCAGTGAATCAAGCGTGGTACCGTGATAGGTTGCAACCTGTGCAATAAGTCCATTTGTAAAATACTCACTTCTAAATATTCCACAGTCAACTGTTAGTGGTATTATAACAAAGTGGAAGCAATTGGGAACAACAGCAACTCGGCCACGATTAGCTCAAGAACATGCGTAGAGCTTCTTGGAGTGGGTTTTCATGCATATCCAAGCCTTACATCACCAAGAGCAATGCAAAGCGTGGGATGCAGTGGTGTAAAGCATGCCATCACTGGACTCCAGAGCAGTGGAGATATCTTCTCTGTCTGACTTTTCTGTCTCGGGTTTGGCGTTTGCCAAGAGAACTGTACTTGTCTGACTGCATTGTGCCAAGTGTAAAGTTGGGTGGAGGGGGGATTATGGTGTGGGGTTGTGTTTCAGGCTTCACCCCTTAGTTCCAGTGAAAGGAACTCTTTCCAAGACATTTTGGACAAATTCATGCTCCCAACTTTGTGGGAACAGTTTGGGGATGCTCCTGTTCCAGCATGACTGCGCTCCAGTGCACATAGCAAGGTCCATAGACACATGGATGAGGAGTTTGTTGTGGAGGAACTGGACTGGCCTGCACAGAGTCCTGACCTCAACCCGATAGAACAGCTTTGGGATGAATTAGAGTGAGACTGTGAGCCAGGCGTTCAACATCAGTGCCTGACCTCACAAATGCCCTTCTAGAAGAATGGTCAAAGATTCCCATAAACACATTCCTAAACCTTGTGGAAAGCCTTCCCAGAAGAGTTGAGGCTGTTATAGCTGCAAAGGATGGGCCAACTCCATATTAAACCCTACGGATCAGGAATGGGATGTCATTAAAGTTCATGTGCATCTAAAGGCAGGCGTCCCAAAACTTTTGGCAGTATAATGTATGTTTCTGGATGAGTTGAGCATGTTTCAGGGTTCTGCTGCAGGTCTGCATGTGTTCCTGCTGAGCGCGGCTCTGTTATCGGCGCTGTGGTTCTGTGGCGTCCTGCGGGCCGGTGCCGTGACGGACCGGATCTTCTCTCTGGTCAGCGCTGGCATGGCCGTCTCTCTTCTGCTCAGCCTGGCACTGTACCTGCGTCCCATCAACACACACGCCTCCACACAGGTGCACTACCACAACACAGGTACGACACACCTCACACACACTAAACGCCAGTGTACTTCTACTCACAAGCTGTGTTGGGGAAAGTACTTCTAAAAGTAATGCGTTACAGTATTGCGTTACTCCCCAAAAAAGTAGCTAATTGTGTTACTTAGTTATTTTTTATTAAAAGTAATGCGTTACAATATTATTTGAAAAAGTAACGTAGATATTTTGTTGTTAATTGAAAAAATAATGTGTTACTTTCCTAGTTACTTGAAAAAGTAATCTGATTACACAGGCTATCTCAAATTACTTGTAATGAGTTACACACAACGCTGCTCACAAGGGTGTTCAGAGGTTAAAGAATATGCATGATTTTAGATATTTTGGATGGATCATAAATGTTAATTTAGCTTAATTTTTCATGAGACGTTGGACGGATACATTGACGGCTCATACTTTAATAATTCATATTCAGTTATGAGTCTGAATTATTAATGCTGAAATGCTGTCAATCATTATGAATAGCATATGAAGGGAAGAAGCTGTAGTGAAATATCTTTGAAACTGACTTTAATGTTCAGTTTAATAAGCAGTGTTGGATGGATGTTTTTCTAATAATAAATTATAGCTGCTTCTCTGTCAGTCTATTGATTGTTGAATTGAATAAAACATGTTTATATTTTTATCCCGAAAAAAAAAGTGTGTTCAGAGGTCATGTGTGTGTGTTTTACAGCGGATCCCCTGCTGAGGTTTATTCTGGGCCAGAATATGGATCCTCGTCTGGGCATGATCGACGTCAAACACTTCCTCATGGTCAGGATCGGATTCATCGGCTGGGTGAGTTTGTGCTCATGAGTTTTCTGAACGCAGTGAGAGAGAGGAGACTGATGAGTGTGTGTTTGTCCTGCAGGCCATGATGGATCTGAACTATCTCCTGACCGCTATAGAGATGAAGACCTCGCTGTCTCTCTCGCTGCTGCTAGTGGTCGTCTTTCATCTCATTTACATACTGGACTTCCTCATCGATGAGGTCAGCAGGCCACACTCATTTCTTATTGGCTTATAATGTGATCATCATTCTGAAAATTCAAAAGTAACGATCTCATGATGTTTGAAGAGTGAGAAAATGGAATGTTCGCTTAACGTTCGAATAGCCAAGAAACTGACAGTACATGTGAAATCTGTTGATGACATCAGCTGTGTTTCCATCCAATGTTGCGAATTCGTGCACAAAACTGTGATATGGCATGAATCATTAGAGATGCTGCGATGCCATTGGTCCACTGGTTACTCCAGTTATCCAATCACAGCTGACGCTGAGGGAAAGTCACATGTGGTTTTGAGGGATTCATTCAGTAAATGTGTTTCCATCATAGTTTACGTGCATGACTTGTTATCGGCTGACCTCTCTCAATTGAGCGTGTACGTTTTTTTTGTAGTTATTGGATAAAAATGCTGCATCCAAGGTTTCTTTTATGCAAAATCCCAATTTTTTGCATATTTTATTTCATTTGTTATTACTATATTGTTATTATTAGTAATTTTGCTGTATTTTATGATTTTTTTCTGATGTTTGGTTAGGGGTCTGTGCTGACGACCAAAGAGTTCACAGAGGAGCCGATCGGGTTCATCATGATTTTGGGCGAGTTCATCTGGATCCCGTTCTTCTCCAGTCTTCCTGTTTACTTCCTGCTTCAGAGGCCCAATCAGATCCACTTCCTGTCTGCCGTGCCCATCTGCCTGCTCTTCGGTGAGAATAATAATAATTATTATTATCAATCAGCCGTCAGATCTCATAATTAGGAAAGAAACATGAGAATGCAACATTATGAACAGCATTTTATTCATGTAGACTTGATTACAATCCAGTTGTTGTTAAAATACTCAATGAAATGTATTGACAGGTGTTGGCTTCCTGATTTATTACCTGTCCAACGAGCAGAAAGATGGTTTCCGCAGAAATCCAGACGACCCGGCCTACGCTGGTGTGTGTAACATCTTCATCTTCATATTCTCATCCTGCTTGCTTTTACAGTGGATGTATAAAGTCTACACACCCCTGGCCTCTGCTGCTCTTCTCTCATTTATGACTGAAACATTTTACGTTTTGTTTTTTAGAATTTTTTTACTTCATCAGAATGGTAAGAAACTTGGTAAAGGTTTTGGCACTTGCTGTGTGAACACACACACACACACACACACAAATTGATTTGAAAAGGTTAAACGGTCCTGAGAAATAGTCCCACTTGTATTGTTTGCGCATTGGAAATGAATGGGAGACGTTTAGTGGAAGCGTTAGGCACTGCACCTACACATCTTACTTACAGCTCATATTTTGAGATATCAACCTCAAATTTAAAGCACAACTTGTTTAGATTTATGTATTTGATTTTCTCACAATTTTAGAGTAAAATATAAAGTTAGTGTATAATGTTTTGGAAAATCTATATTTCATATGAAAATTAAAAATTGTATTTTTGTGCATTTTTCATAACAATAAATGTAAAATTGTACAACTGTTTCCAAGTTCACTTTTTTTAAAACTTTTTTTCTTTAAAAAGAGACCAAACTTAAGTCTGTTGCTCCAAGATTTATAACAGTACAAGTTGGAAATTTTTATTTTCAGGTCTATGCCCAAAAAGTTAATAAATTGGTTATAACTACTGCATAAATATACCACAAAATCCCTTTTCTTTTGCAGAGTTTTCTTTTGTTGTTTTCATGGATCCGTGTGTGAATGGGGTTTCTGTTTTCTCCACGTGTCCAGTTTTACTATATTGCATGCCAAGAAAGCATAAGATTGAGATTTTATTTGACATTCACTCAAATTCTCGCATGCATAAAAGTAAATGCATGATCTCAACGTCTCTTTCAAAGGTCTGCACACAATCCGAAGCCCGTCAGGAAGACGTCTCCTGGTTTCTGGATGGTTCGGATGGGTCCGACACCCTAATTATCTAGGAGACATTATGATGATGTTTGCCTGGTGTCTCCCCTGCGGTACGAGCTTTAAACTCATTCATTTCAGTTTCAGGGTTTCTGCAAACCTTAAAAAGGTCTTAATTTGCACTTCCACAAATTAAGGCCTTAAAATGGTCTTAAATCAGAGCAGAAAGTCTTAAATTCATAAAGTCATCATGGCATTAAATGTTGCATGCATTCAAAAAATGAATACTTTCTCAGTATTTTTGTACTGTTTGCCAACACAAATATCTAAACAAGCTTAAATTTACTTGAGATGCAAATGTAAAACGAAGTAAATGTAATAAAATTAAGTGAACAAATATCTGTCAAAACTTCTAAATTAAGCTGATTTTTCTGAGCCCATTGGTAGATATTCGTTCTCGCTTTAGTCATGAACTTAATTTTGATAAATTTCACAGAAAACAAGACTTCACATTTCAAGTAATTTTACATCGGAAGTAAATGTATCTTGATTTAGGAATCTTTACAATCTTTTTTGCAGTTTGATCAGAATTGGTACAGTAAAATATATTTCCATATTGTAGTGGTTTTGAGCAAAACGATTCAAGCTGCTTCTTTTTTTTTTTTGTAAAATTAATTAACATAAACATTTTCATTTAGAGAACATATTGATGTATTAGTTCCCTTCAATTTAATTCTTATATTTATGTTACTTGATCTTAAAAAGGTCTTAAATGTACCTTGATAAAGTCTGCAGAAACCCGAGTCTTCTCTCAGCTGCTGTTGTCTGTTCTTCAGGGTTCTCCAGCATTGTGCCGTACTTGCCGGCGCTGCAGTGCTTTCACTTACTGAGGCAACGAGCCAATGAGATCGAAGACTCGTGTCTGACGAAACACGGCGACGCCTGGAGAGAGTATTGTCGTCGAGTGCCGTATAAACTGGTGCCGTACGTGTACTGAAAATCTGATATCTATACTGTGGATACTTCTTTTGTACATAAACCTTTATAAAAGCATGGCTCTTTTGTTGTGTTGTTATTCTTAGCTGTAGTAAATCCAATGATTTATGTAAATCCAGACCATGTCATGTGATGTTTGATTTCCTGATTGACATGAAAATATGCAAAAGCAAATAAAAAACAACTGATAAATCATTATTTGTATTAAAGTCGCCCTGTGGTGAAAATCCAGCTTTTAATGTTGTTTATGCGTCTATGTGGTGTTTTTAATGTGCTTTAAGACAAACCATGTGTAAATTCATAAGTCGACTCCATTGCTGAGTATTTCCTCAAAACTGCAGTGAACCAAAGACAGTCTCAAAAACACGCTTTGAAATCGCTGGTGTTTCTGACGTCACAAACTACCTTGTAACCAATCAGATCAACGTGTGATCGTCAACCAGTGGATCTCTGAGCTGAGGGAGTGAGTGGAGGCGGGGCTCATTTGCATATTCATAGAACCGCACATACTAAATATAGTTACATTCAAGCTATTTTAAGGCATGAAGAAAGTTTAAAGAAAACACTTAATTACAGAGTCATTTTGGTGATCAAAGATGAGTTTTTCTGACGTCACAAACTACCTTGTAATCAGATCAACGTGTGATCGTCAACGAGTTTTTTTCGAGGAAAAAACATTTAAATATGTAATTTTGGTAACTTTATATTTTGTGTCTTTACTTTTTTTCCAATTATGATGTTCTGTCATAATTTAAACTTTTTGTTATAATTTACTTTTTTAAAGGGATAGTTCACTCAAAAATGTTAAATTCTGTCAACATTTATTCAACCTCAAGTTATTACACACCTGTATACATTTCTTAATGTTTGTAACCAAACAGTTGTGGGGCTCAATTGACTTCCATAGTATGGAGAAAAAAAAATACTTTTTAGTTTTTCCATATTCTTCAAAATATCTTCTTTTGTGTTCAGCAGAAGACAGAAATGTATACAGGTTTGTAACAACTTGAGTAAAAGATGACATAATTTTCCTTTTTTTTTGTGAACTGGCCCTTTAATTAATCGTTTAAAAAAATGTTTGGCATTATTTCGACTTTTTGTCACTACGACATTCTAAGTAAGAATTTAGTTTCGACTTTTTAAATTAATTATTTAGATTTAGTATCTCATAATTATGACTTTTAGTCATTTTTACAAAAAATATTACTGTGTTGCTTTTGCGTGTCATTCTCAGATAATCTGCTTTTACAGTAGTACATTGCCCAAAACGATACGAGAATAGTTTATTTAACGTAGTAAAAAGTGATTCTGCTTTTAAAACTGTGCTTTAACAAACACTATTATTATTTTTTTACTAACACTATTATGACGAAAGGAAGATTAGTGTGATGAAGCGCGCGAGCCGCGGTGTATGATGGGAGACCAACAGCCATTTCACCTCAAACTCTCTTCAAGCAGCAAAAACCCTCCGTGGCGGAACAAAACCTCTCAAACACCCGGCGACAGGTGAGTCTTCCCCCGGTACACACTTCACACCGGCCCGTTTAACGACGACGCGAATCCATCACGTTTTTAAACGGTCTGAGTATCGTGTGGTAAACCGCTATAAAACGGTCTCGATCTGAAGTGAGACTAACGCGTCGCGCGCTCACTCTCATCTCTTTCGCTTTCCTTCGATGATTTAAACTCATTCTCACACTTTTGCTCGCGGTGATTTTATAAAAACACCTGCTGACAGTGTGCGCTACCGCTGTACGCCGTTAAACGCGATCGATGTATTTGTAATACGCTAGAAATCGTATCGTTTATTTTTTGTGCTTCGCTCGATAAACTGCTGTTTGTTTTATCTATTCTCTCACATTTCTAGCAGCCATTATGTCATCCGCTCAGGGGGCGGGGCTGGATTTGCACACTGAGCGTTGATTGGTGCGAAGTGACTGAAGCCCCGCCCCCTTGGCCTGTAGCTCGCGTTTATTGGCAGAGAACATGTTGATTGATGGGTGTCACAATAAAACCACGGGAAACCCCATGAAACTCCTCTGACACTAGTGTGATTGACATAATCCAGAGTCAGACCAAACATTTTTAGTTTTATTTTAATTCTGTTAATTATTTTTTCAACATACTTTGCCAAAACAATACGAAAAAGCCTTTATATATTTTGTTTTGCATACTTAAACTCTTTTAGAAATAATAATAATAATATTAATCATACAAATATATAATTAAAATAATACTTATTATTAGAAATGCAATATTTGTACCCTAAACTTTTACATTTAAGTCTAATGTATGTAAAGGCTCTGTTTATTTTGTTGTTATTTATCATGTGGTTCTATTAACTCTTACTCTTTAAACATGTTTTTGTTGTGTACTTTTTTTTTTTTTTTTATCTACACTTCAAAAATATTGTCTTATTATGTATTTAAAAGTGCAATAGAGCATCTTAATGGGAATGTTCATCGGATTTTGCTAGTCAAATAGTAAACATCTTCCGTGGAGTGTAGTTTTGTGATGTAAATATTGCATATTGACTATTTAAACATCTTGGGTAACACTTTACAATAAGGTTCATTAGTTAACATTAGTTAATGTATTAACTAACATGAACTAACAATGAGCAATACATGTGTTACAGTATTTATTAATCTGTTAATGTTAATTAATAAAAATCCAGCTGTTCATCATTTGTTCATATTAGTTCACAGTGCATTAACTAATGTTAACAAATACAACCTTTGATTGTAATAACGTATTAGTAAATGTTGAAATTCATATTAACTAAGATTAATAAATGCTGTAGAAGTATTGATCATTCTTAGTTCATGTTAACTAATGAACCTTATTGTAAACTGTTTCCACATCTTGTTGAATGCATTTTTGCATCCATGCTAAATCAAATAGTAGACCTGCTGGATATTCTTAGCGTCATGTGACTGTCCTCATCTCATCATCATCATCTAGTTTGTTTGCTCTTCAGGTTCAGGTGAGTGTGTGTCAGGATGGCCCGTACGAAGCAAACCGCGCGTAAGTCGACTGGAGGAAAAGCTCCTCGTAAGCAGCTGGCGACTAAAGCGGCCCGTAAGAGCGCCCCGTCCACCGGCGGAGTGAAGAAGCCCCATCGCTACAGGTGAGGACGCCACACACACGGCTCTGTGTTATCAGAGACTAACGGATAACGCTAACGGCTCTGTCGTCTGATGACGCTAGCGGCTCTGTGTTGTCAGAGACTAACGGCTAACGGCTCTGTGTCGTCTGACCGCCGCTAATGGCTAACGCGAACGGCTCTGTGACGTCTGACGCCACTTACAGCTAACGCTAACGGCACTGTGTCGTCTGACCGCCGCTAACGGCTAAAGCTAACGTCTCTGTGTCGCCTGATGCCGCTAATGCTAACGCCTTTGTGTTGTCTGACGCTGTTAATGGCTAACGTTAACGTCTCTGTGTCGTCTGACGTTGCTAATGGCTAACGCTAACGTCTCTGTGTGTGCCTCAGGCCCGGGACCGTGGCTCTGCGCGAGATCCGCCGCTACCAGAAGTCCACGGAGCTGCTGATCCGCAAACTGCCCTTCCAGCGTCTGGTGCGAGAGATCGCGCAGGACTTCAAGACCGACTTACGCTTCCAGAGCGCCGCCATCGGAGCGCTGCAGGTCAGAGGTCACACACTACAGCACACAGACCCATTCAGAATTACTGAACACATGACAGGTCATGTGACTCGTGTGTGTGTGTGTGTTTGCAGGAGGCCAGCGAGGCGTATCTGGTGGGTCTGTTTGAGGACACTAACCTGTGTGCCATCCATGCCAAGCGCGTGACCATCATGCCCAAAGACATCCAGCTGGCACGCCGCATCCGTGGAGAACGAGCCTAAACCTTCATCTCTGTGTGTGTGTGTGTGTGTGTGTGTGTGTGTGTGTGTGTGGCTCTGACTGAAGGACTCGAGGCACTAAATCACTGGGTTTCGTGAAGTCAGGTCTGAGTAAAGTCGGTCCAGGACTCGTTTCGGGTGCTAATAATTTTCTTTCATGTGTGATTCCAGTGATGCATTCTGGGATTGATCGTGTCCCAGTCGTCCTCCTCACACACACAATCTTGTGTTATTAATGAGCATATGTAGCAGAAGACTGTAGCTATTTTATACCATGTGATGTACTTCTTCATGAGTTGTTTAGGCAGACACTCACTCAGGTTTTTCTACACCCTTTCATGGTTTATCACGAGGTGATCGATTGTGTTTGCTTTGTTTTTGTACGTCTAAGAAGCAAATCTTTGTACTACACAGATAATAAATTGGTGTTGAACTGTTATTGAGAGCTCCGTTTTATTCAGGTTTTTCACCTCCAATAACATTTTCTCAGGTAAAAATGTTATGGATGTCATTTCTGTAATGAAACAATATCCAGTTTTTCCACAGGCAGTTTCTGTGTGTCAGACATTATGTAGACATGTGATATCTCATGATAATGTGTTACAGTTCATTGTTCCATAGGTTTAATGTTTTCTTCACTCAAGCAACATTTCAGTTACAAACTAAAGTTCAGAGAAAAACTGTTTAAAAAAAAATTACAACAGAAAAAATAATTAATTAAAAAATTATTTAAATAAAATAATAAAAACAGACAAATAAATCATTTTTTTAAATAAAAAAATAATACAAATTGATAATTGATAAAAGTAATAGATTTTTAATAGGTTTATAATAGATTTACGACTTCAGAAATATTATTTATTATTAACATTCACTTTTATGATTGTGTATTAGTATGACATGGTTTGTGAAAAAGTAAAAAAACAACAAATAATTAATAATAAAATTAAACAAATGTATGAAAATGATTAAGTAAATGCATAAATAATACAAACTGACGCAATGAAACTAGTTTAAAAATAAATAATAAAAATAACTTAAAATAATGAAATTGATTAATTAATAATCAAAATATTTGATTAAAATAAAAAAAAATAGTCAAAAAAATAAATAAAACTTGATTTGAATAATTAAATTAAATTAAATTATAAAAACTAGGGTCCGTGAAAAAGTAAAGAGAAAAAGAGAAAAAAAAAAAAGACAACATAAAAAATTAATTAATAAATTCTTTAAATAAAATAATAACAGACAAATAAATATTCTTTTTAATAAAAAAAATATATAAATTGATGAAAAGTAAATAATAAATATTAAAACAAATAAATAATAAAACTTGATTTAAATAAATACATTTGAATGGGAAAAATATTTTTTAAAAATTAATAATTAAAATGATTAAAATAGCATCAATACAATTTACTTAAATACATTTGATTAGAATACATAATAAAAAATCGATTTAAATAAATGCATTTGATTAAAAATAAATTATAAAAAAATATTTAAATAAAACTAATAACAATTGGCTTATATATCTGATTAAAATAAATAAAACAATTATACATGTCATACAAATAAATAACATTTGATTGAAAAATATTTGATATTAAAATAAATAATAGAAATTTATTTAAATAAATTGCATAAAAATAAAGGATTAAAACAAATAAATAATAAAACTTTAATTTAATAAATAATAGAAATTGATTTAAATAAGTTTCATTAAAATAAATGTCAAAAATTATTAAAACAAATAAACATCAAAAACGTAACGGACTAATGGATAAATAAATAATAAAAATAGAGAGATATAAATACATATTTCTAAAAATAAATAATAAAAATATTATTTAATACTTTTTTTTTTTTACAAATAAATAAACATTGTCAAAAATATAAATAAATCCAGCAGTACTAGTAAAAACTTAATGTAAATTATATATAATATTATCCAAATAATATTTTACACATTTATAAAAATATAATTTTTCACAGTATAAAGTACGCATGGAAATGGGGGTTAATCGCACAAGGATGATCATATATGGGATGAAAGACTGAAAACCTGCTTTAAAGCACCTTACCCTGTGACAGACATATGGCAAATCATAATATTACCATCTGATTCCACCACCATAATTTGGTCTATTGGTTGCATTGATCATGTGTCTGATATCAGGCATGTTAATAATATAGTCTGTGCACTGCGGATCGCTATAGAGATTTAAACAGATGAATTTTGGAACACACCGGTGGAGAGGCTCCAGCGCGATGCATTGTGGGAGCCGCTGATTGGCGCATTTCCGCTGCCATTGTGCGCGAGAGACGGTAAATAACACTGAAGCTCAACTCTAAACACTCTTTAAACACAATTTCCACTAAGGTAAGACAATTAGGTCCGTGTGAATATAAATGTGTGATATTTAATTGTTATTTTAAGCAGAATAAATTGCGTTTTGTGGTATTTCGAGTGAATTTGACCGCGTCTGTGTTTATATCAGAGAAATACAGAAGCGCTTCAGTCGCGCGAGCCTCAAAATCCATCCAAAATAAACTGATATTTCACAAACGCAGAAAATCCACATAAACGCCTCCATTCCTGCTTTAAATGTCCGCTAATGCATCCCTAGGGTCTTTTCTTTGTCGTCCGAGAGTAATTGGCGAGAACAGTGGTGAGGTTCCCAGTGAAATTGTCGAAGTTTTGTCGTTAGTTCGTGTCTTTTCTCGCTCAGTTTACGGTTCGTATCAAACAGGCGCCATGATGTTCACAGTTGAGGGGCGTGGCTAACGCCAACCGTCTGGCTTATCTCCTGTGCTCTGATTGGTCGGCTCATGAATATTAAGAAGATGAGGCTGACCTTTGAGACATGATTGACATGATGAGCTTGTTGTTGTTTTAAGCACCTGCAGGAGTTCAAACTCTATACGGAAACGTTTATGATAGATTTACGACTTCAGAAATATTTTTATTTATTTATTATTAACGGTCACTTTTATGATTGTGTATTAATATGACATGGTCTGTGAAAAAGTGTAAAAAAAACCATCAAATAAATAATTAATTATAAAATTAAACTAAAGTTTATAAAATGATTAAATGATTAAGTAAATGCATAAATAATACAAATTGACGCAAGTAAACTAGATTAAAAATAAATAATAAAAATGATTTTAAAATAATGAAATTGATTAATAATCAAAATATTTGATTCAAATAAAAAATGATTCAAATAAATAACTTGATTTGAATAAATTATAAAAATAGATTTAAATAAATACATTAAAAATGTTTAAACAAATTAATAATAGTTAATTTAAATAAATAATAAAATTAATTTAAATAAATAATAGAAATTGATTGAAATAAATACATTTGATTAAAATAAACTAAGAAGAAAAAAATATTTAATATTTCAAATTATTAAAATATAAGTATAAAATGGATAAGTAATAAAATTGGTTTGTAAATTTGATTAAAATAAATAATAAAAACAATTACTTAAATACATTTTTATCCCCCCCCCCCCCTCCAAAAAAATGGTTTAAAAATACATTTCATGAAAATAAATGTAAAAAAATGATTAAAACAAAAAATAATACAACTTGATTTAAATAAATAATATACATTTATTAAAATTTCTATATATTTATATATTATTATTATTATTAATGGTCACTTTTGTGATTGTGTATTAGTATAACATGATTATGAGATATTCTTTGAAGTACCTTAGTGTCATGTGACTGTCCTCATCATCTAGTTTGTTTGTTCTTCAGTTTCAGGTGAGTGTGTGTCAGGATGGCCCGTACGAAGCAAACCGCGCGTAAGTCGACTGGAGGAAAAGCTCCTCGTAAGCAGCTGGCGACTAAAGCGGCCCGTAAGAGCGCCCCGTCCACCGGCGGAGTGAAGAAGCCCCATCGCTACAGGTGAGCTAGGGCTGGCGTAGGCTGGCTACGATAGTCGTGTTGACGGTGTTCAGAAGCAACACTGGTTACATCACTTGCCCATCGCTATAAAATCATGTAGTTCAGTTAGAGAATAGACACTATAGTTAAAAACTGAACGGTGTGTGCTTAATAACCCGTGAGCCGAACGAGAGTCGCGGCACAGACCGGCAGCAGGAGTCAGACGTCATTAATCTCGAGAGCGAGGAGCTGACTGACAAGATGGAGGAATATTTGGTGTCAAAGCGAAATGTAAAAGCGCCTATTTAAGCAAATTTGTTGTTGTGTTTTTCACTAAGAATAATAGCCTAATGAACTCAACATTCAAGCAATCCGCCCCGGAATTGGTGCTAATTTGAAAGCGAAACTAAAATGCGCACGGCTGCACGTGTCCACAGGCACGCAGAGCAGAGCAAGTGCTTTCAGTTCATTACTGTGGAGAAACGCTCGCTCTGCTCCGCACCGTTATGAGTGCCTGTGCGGACGTGCGCATTTTACTTTCACTTTTAAATAGCATTTCTGGTCAGCTGAGCCTTGTAAAGTGGAGCTCAAAGTCAAAATAATTAACACCTTGTTTCATTACATAAATCTTTGAATGAATCTGCGTTTTTCGTTGAATGAACGGTTGAATACCTCACTCAAAGACAGTGCCTTGCCGTCACCTAGTGGCGTAACAGTGTAACTGCACTGAGTGACAGCCTGTCTATGCGCAGAGGCGAGCAATGCTAATACTGGTGAGTCAGCAGAAAGCCTCTCGTCCAGTCAGATTCGAGGATCACAACTAACTGTCATACATATAACAATAGCCTAACGAGATTATTGTCAGGTTTATGTTCTGTTATATGGACCTTTATTTTGACATTCTTTGTTTACTTCACTTCCTGTTTCAACGTTTCGGTTTTATTGGTTACTTATGTCCTCGTTTTCGTGCCTGCTAACCACAATTAAAGTAAATAATTAAAAAAATAATACCGCATTTTGAGCCACTCAAAATCGAAATTAATTCACCGCGACAGTGCTAATGGGTAACGCTAACGTCTCTGTGTCGTCTGACGCTGCTAATGGCTAACGCTAACGTCTCTGTGTGTGCCTCAGGCCCGGGACCGTGGCTCTGCGCGAGATCCGCCGCTACCAGAAGTCCACGGAGCTGCTGATCCGCAAACTGCCCTTCCAGCGTCTGGTGCGAGAGATCGCGCAGGACTTCAAGACCGACTTACGCTTCCAGAGCGCCGCCATCGGAGCGCTGCAGGTCAGAGGTCACACACTACAGCACACAGACCCATTCAGAATTACTGAACACATGACAGGTCATGTGACTCGTGTGTGTGTGTGTGTTTGCAGGAGGCCAGCGAGGCGTATCTGGTGGGTCTGTTTGAGGACACTAACCTGTGTGCCATCCATGCCAAGCGCGTGACCATCATGCCCAAAGACATCCAGCTGGCACGCCGCATCCGTGGAGAACGAGCCTAAACACACACTCTCTCTCTCTCTCTCTCTCTCTCTCTCTCTCTATGTGTAGTTTTAGCGTATGGTGGCGTTGATGTGCGTGGTTGTCTCTCTGTTTAATGGCAACAGACTATTAGGGTACTTCCTGTTTGCATGTACCAGCCCGTGACTGATGCGCCTCACACACACACACACACACACACGTGAGTGAAGTGGTCAGGGCTGATGTCTGCGTTCAGGGTGTCAGGGCCTCTCATGCAGGGTGCTAGAACAAGCCCTGACCCTTCCCAGAATTCCCTGCTCCGCCCATCCTGAGCATGTGTGTGTGTGTGTGTGTGTGTGTGTGCGCACTCGATCAGCACGGGCATTTCTATACAAATCCGAGCATCTCGTCTCCAGCAAATGTTTATTATTGCAATATTATAAAGTGTGTCTTTTTTTTTTTTTTTTAATGCGTTCATATAAGCTTGTTTCTAGATCTAGAGCGTATTTTTCAAGATTCTTATACAGACATTTTTACATCACGAATCATCATTATTTTTCTCAAGGCAAACTCTGTGATTCTGCTCCGGGAATATTAATAACATTAATAATAATAATAATAATAATAATAATAATGTATCCGTCTGAGTTTCCCAGGGGCTTTTGATAGGAACACCTTGATTTGAGCGGAATACACACACACACACACACACATATATATATATATTTTCCCGTCAGTTTTCTACTCGCATCCCGTCACAGGATTCCTCAGGCAAACATGGAGACATTAACATTTAATCCTGAATTTCCTCTCATCCACAGTTCGACTACAGAACATTCAGGTCTTTAAATAAACTGATCTTTGTAATTTGAAATTTCTCTGATTGCGTAATAAATGGATGTCACACACTTTTTTTGTGCGTTGTCTTTTATTGTGCTGACGATGTTACAATTAAAAATCAGATTCTACTTGTTTAATTGTACCAATAATCATTTGTTGAGTTTCCTTGTGTTTCTGTTTCTCTTGATATGTGTGTGATTTGTTTTAGTGTGACTGAGGAACATTAGTTCATGCATTAATTAACATCAACAATGAGTATTTTAATTAGTTCATGCATTAACATAAATTATTTTAAAATCAGTATTTTAAAAGGTACAGGGTCGAAATTTCAGCAAAATGTGGAGGCAAAACCTTCATTCTGGGTCTGTATTTCACAAGATTCCAGTTATTTGTAGTAATTATTCAGATAAACTATTAAATGTTAGCATCTGCACTGTAATATGAGCATAGAATGTATAATAAATAAGGCTCAGGGTGTGTTTTATGATATGATGGTGTCTTTAATTACCGACACTGATACAGAATGTTGTATCGCTTGTTTCTTGTTTGTTCGACGTGCATTTGAATGCAATGACTCCGTCCACGCGCACGGCGGCGCTCTCAGAAGCCGCGCGCGCTCCTGGCTGGGTCACGTGACTGTCGCGCGCCCGATGACGTCGGTCTCTGCCGCTCGCACACGCCGCAGTGTCGCTCGTGAGGATCCGAGTGTCTGGAAAATAAAGGAATATATATATATAAACGTTATAATAATAAAGTCATATATATAAGTGAATAAACACTCGGATCTGGAATCATGGCCACGACGTTTGAGCAGATGAGAGCGAACGTCGGCAAACTTCTGCGGGGAATCGACAGGTAAAGATGATCGCTTTATTGTTGATTATTAGTAATAACAGTAAATAAAACACAGCAGAGCCTGTCAACACACTAAACGCGCTTAATTCGCGTAAAACAGAATTGATTCATAGGAAGTAGGTGCTTGTGCGACTCGTCAACAGTGTCAATGAAGTAAAGCTCATTCTTACACTGCTAACAGCGAGACCAGCCTAAGCTAGCCCTCTGGTTTAAGCTGGTTTTAGAGGGTTTTAAAACTTATGTTTTTACCTAAACAGGCTAGTCTTAACTGGCCAATCTGTAGACCAGCTGAAACCAGCCTTGTTCGGCTAAATAAGTGTTAAAACCCTCTAAAACCAGCTGAAACCAGACAGCTATCTTAGGCTGGTCTCGCTGTGTTTCAGTAGGGTTGGGTATAGTTTGAGTTTTAAAGATTTCGATTCTTATCGATTCCAAAACTTACATATCATTCACGTTTCGTCTTGATAGCTGAATATCATGAACACAAACCAACAGGCTGTAAAGAACACTGTCTGTGGTTAAAAAATACCACAGAAAAACAACTAGCTTAACTAATATAAAGTTCAAGAATTATTAAAGACAAGTAAACACTCAGTAATTAAAAAAGAACAAATAAACAAATACATAAAACTGAACAAAGATATGATTTAAATAAATAGTCTTGCGTTCATCATTTCTGAAAGCTTGAGTTGATCTGATTAATAATCTGCACAGATACAACCCTGAGAACCTGTCGACGCTGGAGCGCTACGTGGACACACAGGCCAGAGAGAACGCCTACGACCTGGAGGCCAACCTGGCCGTGCTCAAACTGTGAGTGATACTCACTCACTCACTCACACACTCACTCTCACACACTCTCACACACTCTCACACACACTCACTCACACACACTCTCACACTCACTCACTCACTCACTCACTCACTCACTCACTCACTCACTCACTCACACACACACTCACACTCACTCACACACTCACTCACACACACTCTCACACACTCTCACACACACTCACTCACACACATTCTCACACTCACTCACTCACTCACTCACTCACTCACTCACTCACTCTCTCACACACTCACTCACTCACTCACTCACTCACTCACACACATCTACTGTAAATATATAAAACATGTATTTGTGTGAGTGAACACAATCGTGAACATAAATGAACAACTTTAAAGGAGATTTTCTCAATGTTTGGATTTTTTTACACCCTCAGATTCCAGAATTTCAATAAATCAAATCAAATCAAATCAAGTATATTTGTATAGCGCTTTTCACAATACAGATTGTATCAAAGCAGCTTCACAGTATAATAAAATAATACAACAAAGTTTGTTTCTAGTGGAATTTATTGATTGATAGAATAAAATTAAATATCCCCAAAATATCCCCAACTGAGCAAGCCAAAGGCAACAGTGGCAAGGAACCGAAAAACTCCATCAAGTGACCTAATGGTGTCCTAAAACTCCATCAGGTGACCTAATGGAGAAAAAAAAACCTTGGGAGAACCCAGGCTCAGTCGGGGGCCAGTTCTCCTCTGGCATTTATGAACTAGAGGCCGGATTGTAGTTTGAAACTGTGAGATTAACAATATTATATGAATGCCTGGCTGAAAAGATGCGTCTTTAATCTAGTTTTAAACTGGGAGAGTGAATCCGAGCAACGAACAGTATCAGGAAGACTATTCCAGAGTTTTGGAGCCAAATGTGAAAATGCTCTCCCTCCTTTGGTTGATCTGGATATCCAAGGTATGACCAAAAGCCTCAAATTTATTGATCTTAAAGAGCGCGATGGATTATAGGGTGATAGAAGATCCGTTAAATAGACTGGAGCTAAGCCGTTTAGGGCTTTATAAGTCAGTAGCAATACCTTATAATTAATACGGAACTTTATAGGTAGCCAATGTAGTGATGATAAAATCTGTGTTATATGATCATATTTTCTTGATCTAGTAAGAACTCTAGCGGCTGCATTTTGGACTAACTGTAGCTTGTTTATTGAGGATGCAGGACAACCGGCTAATAAAGCATTACAGTAATCTAGTCTCGAGGTCATGAATGCATGAACTAACTTTTCTGCATCAGAAACTGATAGCATATTACGTAGCTTAGCAATGTTTCTAAGGTGGAAAAAGGCTGTTTTTGTAACATACGAAATATGATTTTCAAAAGACAGGTTACCGTCGAGTATAACACCCAGGTCTTTTACTGTAGAGGATAAAGTAACAGGACATCCTACGATGTCAAAGTTGTATTGTGAGAGGTTCTGTGGGCGGTTTTTTGAGCCGATAAGTATTACCTCTGTCTTGTCTGGATTTAATAAAAGAAAATTACGCGTCATCCAATCTTTTATATCTTTAACACACTCTGTCAATTTGGATAATTTAGCGTTTTCATCCGGCCGTGATGAAATATAGATTTGAGTGTCATCAGCATAACAATGGAAACTAATTCCATGTTTCCTTATAATATTTCCAAGTGGCAGCATATATATTGAGAATAACAGAGGGCCCAACACAGATCCCTGCGGCACTCCATAGTTTACTGGAATTATGATCGATTTTTCTCCATTTAAATAGACAAAATGGTAGCGGTCTGATAAGTATGATCTAAACCAGCTTAATGCTTGTCCTTGAACACCAGTATAATTTTGTAGTCGATCTAAGAGTATTGTATGATCTATAGTATCGAACGCAGCACTTAGATCAAGCAAAACTAGTATTGAGATACAGCCTTGGTCAGAAGCTAAAAGTAAATCATTTGTGATTTTAACGAGCGCAGTTTCAGTGCTATGATGCGGCCTGAACCCAGACTGAAACTTTTCATAGATATCATTTTCTTGCAAGAAAGAGCCCAGTTGAGTGGACACCACTTTTTCTAGTATTTTAGACATAAAAGGTAGATTTGAAATGGGTCTATAATTTGCTAGATTATGCGGGTCTAATTGTGGTTTCTTAATGAGAGGTTTTATCATTGCCAGTTTAAATGTTCTTGGAACATGACCTAAAGATAAAGACGAGTTAATAATATTGAGGAGAGGCTCTTCCACTACAGGTAACACTTCTTTCAGTAGTTTAGTTGGTATAGGATCTAATAAACATGTTGTTGTTTTAGATGAAGTGATAAGTTTATTTAACTCTTTTTGTTCTATAGTTGTAAAGCACTGTAATTGTTCTTGCGGGGGGATAATTGAGGCTGAATTATAAGGTGCGATTGAGGATTGAACGTTTACAATTGTGGTCCTGATGTTTTCTATTTTCTCAGTGAAGAAGTTCATGAAATCATTACTACTAAACTGTAACGGGATATTTTGTTCGGGTGACGTCTGTTTATTTGTTAGTCTAGCCACGGTGTTAAATAAAAACCTAGGATTGTTTTGGTTGTTTTCTATTAGTTTGCGGAGATGCTCAGCCCTGGCCGCTTTTAGGGCCCTTTTATAACGTGACATACTGTCTTTCCACGCGATTCTAAAGACCTCTAAATTAGTTTGTTTCCATTTACGCTCCAAATTACGGGTTTCTCTCTTTAGAACATGCGTAGTATTATTGTACCATGGTGCTTTAATTTTCTCTGTAACCTTTTTTAATCTAACGGGTGCAACAACATCCAATGTTCTAGAGAGAATGGTGCTCATAGTGCTAGTTAGTTCTTCTAGTTCATCTGTTTGTTTGGGTTCAGGCAGCAGCTGAGACAGATCAGACAAGCAACTCGAGAAATTATCTATGGTGGATGGAAGGATTGTTCTGCCTGGTCGAAAACGCGGCGCCGCATGACATATTACAGCAGTACATAATATGCAAGTTACCAAGTAATGGTCAGTGACATCATCACTTTGTGGAATGATATCTATATCGGTTGGATCGGTTCCATATGATATAATTAAATCGAGTGTGTGATTAAGACGATGAGTTGGTCCTGTGACGTTTTGTTTGACCCCAAAGGAATTTAATAAATCTATAAACGCAGCCCCTAAAGCATCATTTGGATTATCTACGTGTATGTTAAAATCTCCAACAATTAATGCTTTATCTACATTGACCAATAGATCTGAGAGAAAATCTGCAAACTCTTTTAGGAAATCAGCGTAAGGCCCAGGCGGTCTATATACGGTAGCCAAGGCTAGAGATAATATGGATTTTTTTCTAACATCTAAGAGCGTAACATTTAGTACAAGTATTTCAAACGAAATAAACTTATAACCCGTTTTCTGAGTAACATTGAGAATATCTCTATAGACCGCTGCAACACCACCGCCACGACCAATCAGACGGGGTTCGTGCTTATAGGAGTATCCTAATGGAGTAGACTCATTTAGACCGAAATAATCATTAGGTTTAAGCCAAGTTTCAGTAAGGCAAAGTACATCGAAGCTATTATCCGTGACTATTTCATTTACAATAACTGCCTTAGGTGTGAGTGATCTAATGTTTAGAAGACCTAGCTTTAGAAATTGTTTTTGGTTACTAATAGCAACATTTTCTGGTTTAATAACAATTAGATTTTTTCTAGATCCTGCAGTAGATTTATTATTTGATCTCACTAAACGAGGAATAGACACAGTTTCTATGCAATGTTCTACACTATTTATAACAGTTAATTTGGTGCAGCAGAGACTATGATTTGAACTTTTGGTTACTAGTCAAAAGGTATTTAACATTTTGGAGATGTTATCTGACAGAAGATCCGATCCGAATCTGCTTGGGTGTAAGCCATCAGCACGGTAAAGCCTAGGACGCTCCCAAAACAGATTCCAATTATTTACAAAGAGCAGTTTCTGCTCATTGCACCATGATATTAACCATTCATTTAGCGCGAATAATCTACTAAACTTTTCATGACCTAGTCGGTACGTGGGAAGCGGTCCTGACACAATGATCGTTATATCAGGCGATGTGCTGCGTACCGTATCGATCAGATTCCTGAAGTCTTTCTTCAGAACCTCTGTCTGTCGCAGCCTGATGTCGGCCCCTCCCGCATGCAGGACCACAGTTCCGACGCGCTCGTTCAGAATCTCGGGAACGTGAGCAGCGATTTCAGAAACACGAGCACCAGGAAAGCAGTGACTATGCACCTTACTTTTATTTAACGTAGCGTGTACGTGTCGAACGATGGAATCACCGATGATCACAGCATCGCGTTCTGTTTCGCGAAGAGGGGAGAAGCGGTTTTGTGTGGATATCTCGAAAACCGGGAGGGTCGGAGAGAGTTTTCTTGGTCTAGACCTGACTCGCGTCTTCCGCTGCGGAAATATCCAGGCTTCGTGGTGGCATGTTGGAGCCGGCGTAAACGAGACCATAGCTGATCGCGGCCTCGACGCTCGTGACCGATGCTGAGTAACGCACGGAGTAGACGAGGTCGGAGTCAGCGGGTTAGTAACGTTGATCACTGATTTATGTGCAATTGCATAGGCGCGTGATGTTTCAAGAGCTAACCGCCGGTCTATCAGCTCGGCTTTTCTCACTAAAAGGTCGTGGATCTGTTTCTCAACAGCTTCCAGCTCAGACTGCAACGCGTGTAGCTCAAATGTGTCCTCACCTGCACCAAAAGGTAGACTACTTACATCTGATATATTCGCCATTTTAACAGATGGACAGTAAGTTAAGTTAGCAACGAAGCTACCAGTGATGCTATCAATATTAATACTAATTTATGACTGAAGTCTTGGATATAATCCGTCTTTTTAGTGGTACAGGTGTAGAGTAGACGCACGATAGGCGAAAAAATGTTTGTTTGTACCGTAAGTGAGTGTGGAGAAGACGCGTTCAGCCGTGATCCACAGGAGTAACCTATAAGAGTATCCGACGTTGGATCACTAATAGGCTTGAGACGCGTCTGCTCAACAGTCCG
>CM040826.1:39958270-39965770 GCA_022828995.1 Vimba vimba
TATGAAATATGATTTTCAAAAGACAGGTTGCAGTCGAGTATAACACCCAGGTCTTTTACTGTAGAGGATAAAGTAACAGGACATCCTACGATGTCAAAGTTGTATTGTGAGAGGTTCTGTGGGCGGTTTTTTGAACCGATAAGTATTACCTCTGTCTTGTCTGGATTTAATAAAAGAAAATTGTGCGTCATCCAATCTTTTATATCTTTAACACACTCTGTCAATTTGGATAATTTAGCGTTTTCATCCGGCCGTGATGAAATATAGATTTGAGTGTCATCAGCATAACAATGGAAACTAATTCCATGTTTCCTTATAATATTTCCAAGTGGCATCATATATATTGAGAATAATAGAGGGCCTAACACAGATCCCTGCGGCACTCCATAGTTTACTGGAATTATGATCGATTTTTCTCCATTTAAATAGACAAAATGGTAGCGGTCCGATAAGTATGATCTAAACCAGCTTAATGCTTGTCCTTGAACACCAGTATAATTTTAGATAGATGTCATTTTCTTGCAAGAAAGAGCCCAGTTGAGTGGACACCACTTTTTCTAGTATTTTAGACATAAAAGGTAGATTTGAAATGGGTCTATAATTTGCTAGATTATTATGATCTAATTGTGGTTTCTTAATGAGAGGTTTTATAACTGCCAGTTTAAATGTTCTTGGAACATGACCTAAAGATAAAGACGAGTTAATAATATTGAGGAGAGGCTCTTCCACTACAGGTAACACTTCCTTCAGTAGTTTAGTTGGTATAGGATCTAATAAACATGTTGTTGTTTTAGATGAAGTGATAAGTTTATTTAACTCTTTTTGTTCTATAGTTGTAAAGCACTGTAGTTGTTCTTGCAGGGGGATAATTGAGGCTGAATTATAAGGTGCGATTGAGGATTGAACGTTTACAATTGTGGTTCTGATGTTTTCTATTTTCTCAGTGAAGAAGTTCATGAAATCATTACTACTAAACTGTAACGGGATATTTTGTTCGGGTGACGTCTGTTTATTTGTTAGTCTAGCCACGGTGTTAAATAAAAACCTAGGATTGTTTTGGTTGTTTTCTATTAGTTTGCGGAGATGCTCAGCCCTGGCCGCTTTTAGGGCCTTTTTATAACGTGACATACTGTCTTTCCACGCGATTCTAAAGACCTCTAAATTAGTTTGTTTCCATTTACGCTCTAAATTACGGGTTTCTCTCTTTAGAACATGCGTAGTATTATTGTACCATGGTGCTTTAATTTTCTCTCTGACCTTTTTTAATCTAATGGGTGCAACAATATCCAATGTTCTAGAGAGAATGGTGCTCATAGTGCTAGTTAGTTCTTCTAGTTCATCTGTTTGTTTGGGTTCAGGCAGCAGCTGAGACAGATCAAATAAGCAATTTGAAAAATTATCTATGGTGGATGGAAGGATTGTTCTGCCTAATCGATAACGCGGCGCCGCATGATATATTACAGCAGTACGTAATATGCAAGTTACCATGTAATGGTCAGTGACATCATCACTTTGTGGAATGATATCTATATCGGTTGGATCGGTTCCATATGATATAATTAAATCGAGTGTGTGATTAAGACGATGAGTTGGTCCGGTGACGTTTTGCTTGACCCCAAAGGAGTTTAATAAATCTATAAACGCAGCCCCTAATGCATCATTTGGATTATCTACGTGTATGTTAAAATCTCCAACAATTAATGCTTTATCGACATTAACTAATAGATCTGAGAGAAAATCTGCAAACTCTTTTAGGAAATCAGCGTAAGGCCCAGGCGGTCTATATACGGTAGCCAAGGCTAGAGATAATAGGGATTTTTTTCTAACATCTAAGAGCGTAACATTTAGTACAAGTACTTCAAACAAAATAAACTTATAACCCGTTTTCTGAGTAACATTGAGAATATCTCTATAGATTGTTGCAACACCGCCGCCACGACCAATCAGACGGGGCTCATGTTTATAGGAGTATCCTGATGGAGTAGACTCATTTAGACCGAAATAATCATTTGGTTTAAGCCAGGTTTCAGTAAGGCAAAGTCTCACACACACACACACACACACTCACTCACTCACTCACTCTCACACACTCACACTCACTCACTCACACTCACACACACACACACTCTCACTCACACACACTCTCACACACACTGATGTTGTTGATCTCCCGCAGACACACAGGTGAAGGTGTGGATGAGACACTCACTCACTCACTCACTCTCACTCACACACACTCACTCACTCACTCACTCTCACACACACACACACACACTCACACTCACTCACACTGATGTTGTTGATCTCCCGCAGACACACAGGTGAAGGTGTGGATGAATAAGTACGGCTGGACGGAGAACGAGGACGGTCAGATCTTCATCCACAGTCAGGAGGAGTGTGTGAAGCCCAAGAACATCGTGGAGAAGATCGACTTTGAGAGTGAGTGAGAGAGAGAGAGAGAGAGAGGGGGGGGGAGTGAGAGAGAGAGAGAGTGAGAGTGTGAGCGTGTACTTGTACAACAAGGTCCTCTCTTTCTGAGACCTTTTTAAAGGCCTGTTTGAGGGTCAAGACTTGGTTTTAGGGATAAGGTTATAATGAGGTTAAGGGTCGTTTTAGGGTCGGGTTGGGTTAGTGTGTGTGTGTGTGTGTGTGATGCCTGACATTGAGCTGCTGTTGTCACTCAGAGTCTGACTGATGTTGTCTTCATGTTCACAGGCGTCTCCAGCATCATGGCCACATCGCAGTGACGACACACACACACACACACACACACACACCTACCTTTCCACAATAAACTCATTCTGTCAAGAAATCTGGAGTCTTCATTTCCATGCATCATCAAAACAGTCTCTGTTCAGTTTCTGCATAGATCAATTCTAAAATAAATAATATTTGTTGTTGATGTGTTGATGTATATGTTTCTCTTCGTTTGTTGCTCTTATAATCTGTGTGACGACTAGCCCCGGTCTGATCTCAGCAGAACACAGCAGCTTCTCCACTGGAAGGAGGAAAATCAAACTGAAAAAATCATGCTTTGGTAAAACATAATTAGTTTTAAATGACTTGGTATGTCATAATTGCCTTTTTAAGTCTTAGTTTTGACTGGGTGTGTCATAAGTTTTGGCATAATTTAGCCTCTTCATCTTATATTTAGTCATATTTAAATTCATAATTTTGACTTTTCATCTCATAAATTACTTCGTATGTCATAATTGTCTTTTAAAGTCCTAACTGACTTGGTTTGTAATTTAAATTTTTATCTTATTTAGATTTTGTCACAATTTAGATATTTTATGTCATAATGATATTTTAATTTTAAATCCTAATTTTGACTCATAATTTTGATTTGGGTCATAATGAAGACATTTATGTCCTAATTTGGATATTTTAAATAATACTTTCGACTTCATAAATTACTGTCGTAATTGTCTTAAGGCCTAATTTCTATTTAGTATGTTATAATTAAGACTTTTTGTCACAATTTAGACTTGTCATTTTTACTTGGTGTCATAATTATTTTTTTATCATGACTTTAAAGTCATAATTTAGACTTAATATAATATTTTAAGTTATAATTTCGACTTAGTAAGTCATAATTTAGATTTATTTTCACTTTTGTCTGAAGTCCTAATTTAGACTGTCATAATTATTGTCATAATGTAAACTGTCATAAATTATAAAACGATTTAGTATGTCATAATTTCGACTTGTTTGTCATAATTATTATTTACGAAAACATGTTTTGTTTTGTTTTTCTTATATGGCGGAAATGGGCTTCCATACACTGCCACTAATTATAAAAAATAAATAAGAGAGAGAAGAGAGCCAATCATCAAGTTCCTCCGTCGCACTCGGCTCGCTCATCTCTGCGCATGCGCAGTGGAGACTGAGCGCTGTCCCGGGTGCTGAAGCGTCAGTATCGATCATCCTTCCCAGTTAAATCGAAACGCCTTCATAGGATTCGTTCATATACGCAAGAATGCTAAAGTCACTGAGTTTAAAAGCTCATTTGTGTGAGTTTGTGTCTGATGTTTCAGCTCTGATCACTGGACAACAGAGGAACGCCATCAGCTCAGGTACTTCAGCGCTGTTTACATTAGTCATGATGAGTCACTGTAAAATATTAACACTGATATTTATCAATCTTTAAAGTCCACAAACAAGCTTGTGAATCGCTACACAACTAATAACATGTCTATTGTGAGACGCTTGATGTCAGACTGGCGCTGAATCTGATGGACGCGCATCACGATGAGGCGCGCTCCATGTCGCTGGTGTGCGCGTCACACGGTCAGCGCGTGCTCGGGGTTCTTCAGGTCTTCCGGGAGAGGTGCGCGCTGTTCGACTTCCGCATCCGGGTGCAGGACGAGACGCTCCCGTGCCACCGCTGTGTTCTGGCGGCCTGCAGCGACTTCTTCAGGTGAACAAACACACACCACATGCTAAAAACATCACACATAGCAACGCCCTGGCAACCCCCTCAACCCATAGCATAGTAACATTCTGACAACCAGTCTCAGAATACCATAGCAACGCCCTGGAAACCACCACAACCCACAGCATAGTAACATTCTGACAACCAGAACACCATAGCAACGCCCTGGAAACCACCACAACCCATAGCATAGTAACATTCTGACAACCAGTCAGAACACCATAGCAACGCCCTGGCAACAAGGTGGCAAGTTTTGCACAGGCGAACACCGCTTTCTTCACACAATATACATCACAAAACAAAAATAAAAACTGTTCTGACCCGCATTTAATTGATCCGACTTTGGGAATTCCCGTATCGGACCTCGGAACAATCCCAAATTCCCATAGACTTCCACTGAGGGGGTCAAAACTTTTACACTCTATAACTCTAATATACTATTTCATGTTAGGAACATGTTAACAATATGCTAAAATTGTTAACAGTGTTAAATCATGTAAGAAACATGTTAGCAATGTGATAAAGCTTGTTAACATGTTAAAACATGCTAACAATGAGTTAATTCATGCTAGATACATGCAATCAGTTTGCTAATTCATGCTAGCCACATGCTAAAACGTGTTAACAACGTGTTAATTCATGTTAGCAAACATGTTTAAACAAGGTCTGTGCTAATTGATGCTAAAACATACTAGTGTTGTTAAATCATGCTAGCAACGTTTTAACAGTGTTAAATCATGCTAAAACATGCTAGCATTGTGCTAATTCATGTTAGGAACATGTTTGTAATATGTAAAAATTGTATGTAAATATATAGTAAAGTGTGATTTATTCCTGTGTATTAAGCTGAATTTTCATCATCATTACTCCAGTCTTCAGTGTCACATCATGTCAGAAATCATTCAAATGTGAGGATTTGCTGCTCAGGAAACATTTATGATTATTATCAGTGTTGAAACACATTTTCGGCATGTGTGTGTGTGTGTGTTTATCCAGGGCCATGTTTGAGCATGACACGCGTGAGCGAGACGACGGCTCCGTCACTCTCAGTAACCTCTCGGCTCCCGCCGTTCACGCTTTCCTCGACTTCGCTTATTCCGCTCACATAGAGATCAGAGAAGACAACGTGGACATGCTGTTTCAGCTGGCCTCGTTCCTGCAGGTGAGGCACGAGAAGCAACAACTCAGCACGTTCATTTCGCCACACCTGGATAGATTTTAATAATAACTTATGAGGTTCTTAATCAATGATAAGTGCTTTTGTCGAAGCATCATTTCAACATATTTTTTAAATAATCGTGTTTAACAGCAGAATTCCTGATGAGAAACTACATTACCCATGATGCTTCAGAGGAATCTCCACCAATCAGAGAAATGAAATGAGCCCTTTAGCAGAGTCAGTCTCGCTACACTATTATAGTTCTTTTTATATATTTTGAATTCGTTTTTTCTTCAATCGAAAAGTACATTGCTAGCAACATGTTTTAAAATGTTAGCAATGTGTTAATTCATGCTAGAAACATGCTAAAACATGGTACCAATGTGCTAATTCATTTTAGCAACATTCAAGCATGTTAGCAATGTGTTTATTGATGCTAGAAATATGCTTGCAATGTGCTAAAACAGCAACATGTGCTAGAAACATGTTAAAACATGCTAACAATGTGTTAATTTATAATAAAAACATGTATGTGGTGTCAATTAATGCTAACAACATGTTAAAACATGTTAAAAGTGTGTTAATTTATGCTAGCAAACTTGTTAAAATATAGTTTGTGCTAAGTGATGTTAGAAACATGCTAGCAATGTGTTAAAACATGGTAGCAACGTGTTAATTCATGTTAGAAACATGCTAAAACATGCTAGCAATGTGTTAATTCAAAGTTCACGTTTATTTATATAGCACATTTAAAAACAACCATAGTTGACCAAAGTTCTTAATATCAGGATACACATACAAATAAAGAAACACAGTAGAAAAAGTCACAGTATCATAATTCATGCTAGAAACATGCAAAGTTAATGCTAACAACATGTTAAAACATGTTACCAGTGTGCTAATTCATGCTAGCAAAATGTTAAAACTTAACTTGTTAATTCATGTAAGAAACATGCTAGCAATGTGTTAAAACATGGTAGCAATGTGCTAATTCATGCTAGAAACATGCAAACGGTTTAATTCATGCTAACAACATGCTAAAACATGCTAGCAATGTGTTAAATCAAATGTGAGTTATAAACTGGAATTAAAAAAAGTCTGAATTGTGAGATAAAAAGTCGCAATTACCTTTAAAACATTTTTTATTCCTTGGCAGAAACAAGCTGTCATAATAATAACCCTGTTTGGAACTAAATAAAAGAGATCAGTGTGGGAAGAGAACTGTCTCTTAACGTATGAAAACGGCTTCCACATGTCTTTCCTCTGTCATTCGCACAGGTCAGTTTCCTGTCGCATGCTTGCAGTGACTTCCTGGTCCAAACCCTGGATCTCTCTAACTGCCTGCACCTGTTAGCGGTCGCAGAGGGATACGGTTCCGCGCACCTGCTAAGTCGCGCCACAGAGTTCGTCATGCAGAACTTCCACACACTTTCCTCCGGACCGGATTTCCTGGAGATGCCGGCGCCGGTGCTAGAGCTCTGCCTAGCGTCTGACGCGCTCAGCGTACCGGATGAAGCTAGCGTCCTGCGTGCTCTACTCCGCTGGACGCGCTACGACCTGCAGTCACGCGAGATCCTGCTACCAGAGCTCCTGCCACAGGTCCGTCTGCACCATCTCCCGCCCGCCACGCTGGAGGACACCAAGCAGCTGCTAACCGACAACGGACCTTGCATTAGCATTGTTAGCGAAGCACTCGCACGCACTCGCAAATCCACCGGGTTGTTTTCCGACGCTCGGCCTTCGACGACTTCCAGCTATATTTTCGTGCACAAAACTGAGGAAAGCACTGAGAATCGGTGTACGTTCTGCTACGACATCTGCGCTAATCGCTGGACGGAGTTGCCGCAGGACGCAGCGCACATTTTAGATCTACCCGGATCGGCTCTCGTCGGCTTCGCCGAGAAGC
>CM040826.1:39970770-39998270 GCA_022828995.1 Vimba vimba
TTTTCTCCACTAGGGGTCGCTAACCTCTTTACAATAACAAAGGCGTAGTTTGATGACGCAACATTTGCTAAGAATTATGGATCTTGTCGTCAACGTCAAGCCGACCGATCTAATAATGTTTATGGATGACTGAATATATCGATGTTTTTATCATGACTGTGATATGAAGCAGTTCGGGATTGCTAAGAGACAGCTATCAGCTCCACACGCGACGCGAGTCCCGCGGATATAAAAGGAATATGGACATTTCATTCTACCGAACTACACGCAGAATCACTACTCACAGGTCAGTGTATTAGACAAATTAATCTTGTGAGGTAACGCAGCGCTGCTTCACTTGGTCTAACATTACACTATCACACTAAACTGCATTTAAATGTGTTGAAATGTAACTTATGTGTTAGTTTGTCTGTATGAGACTAACGTTAGCAGTAACGTTAAGCTAGATCAACATTAGAATAACATACAGATCATATTCTGACATTTTATCATTGTTGAACTATATAAAATTGATTAGTTTTATGTAAATGTGCTCACCTGTTTAATAAAGTACATGTAGGAGCGGTCGAAGTCTCGGACGTGGAGCTCTCGTTTGTATACTGTCTATGGGAGCTCTCGGCATCTCGAAAACACCGCGCTGATATTGATCCTCGTTTTAGTTCTCCTTTTTTATCCAAAGTCTGCTTGCCATGGTCCATAATGTTTGAACGAAACAACAACAGCGTGCAAATAGACATTGCGAACTACAGTGGTCCACGTCTGTCGTCCATGGCAGCACGAGCGGAAACCAGGAACAACGCGGATATGACGCCATTGACTGCGACATAACGGAAATAAAGACACGGTCCGTGTCTTCGAATTAAAATATTAATTTCTCTGGATTTAGAAGTTAATTGGAACTGTCGGGATAATGTAAATACACAACTTTAAAAAATATATAACATAGATATAGTGATTTTTTATATTTTTAAAGCAAAAAAAAAATACATATTGTGCCTTTAAGTTTATCAAGCAACGAGAATGCTTTATTCTGGGTCAGAATGGAGGCTCACTATTGGCCGACGCTGGTCATGTGTGTGATGCGTGTGATGCTGGCCAATAGTGAGCCTCCGTTCTGACGTACTATAGTTGGCTAACGATAACGATGCTTTCGGGAAACACAGCCCAGAACGGGGCGAGTCGGACCTGAGGGGTTATACAGGGGTGCACATAAGTGATGCACAGGTGCGCATGCACAACCAGAATAATAAATGCGCTGGGTAAATAAGTTCAGATCGCTCATTTGCATAACAACATGGTTGACAGCTGTTAACAAACAAATACTGTTTTAGATCGACACTATAATACTGTATAAGATTTTCATTTGAACTGAATGCATAAATCTCCACCAGAACCAAAGAACTTACTTCCTGGCAACCCGTCAAAATAAAAGCTTGCTGATTTTAGGTTTGAAAAAATTGTGGGAATTCTTATTTTTAAAAAATGAAAATGTAAATATTATTATCACACTTTTTATTTTTTTTAAAAAAATTATAAAAAAAAAAAAACAGTAAATAAAATGCAGTAATACTATTATTAATTATTCTATTTTTTATAGTTATATTTAATGGGTCACAGACGGAAAAACGTATGTGCACCCCGTGTACGACACGCAGCTGTCGAATGGGATGCAGAGGACGTGTGTGTGTGTGTGTGTGTGTGTGTGTGTGTGTGTGTGTGTGTGTGTGTGTCGTGCGGTTCTTTATCCAGTGGTGCCAAACCTTCCAGAAACTGAGTGGATCCACAAATAGATTCCTCTACATTAAAGGTGACGGTAATCCGGGTCTCTCGTTACATAATCACTCATAAACTGTTGTATTATTGTGTTTTTGTTGTATTATTTTATTTTAATTTAATACTGTGAAGCTGCTTTGATACAATCTGTATTGTGAAAAGCGCTATACAAATATACTTGATTTGATTTGATAAACGCCTCACTTCTGGCAGATTCCTGAACCAATCCGCTGACTCTAATTCAGGATTCACCGCTGGATCTTCCATCAGTTCCATAATCATGGAAGTGTGTGTGTGTGTGTGTGTGTGTGTGTGAGAGAGTGTGGGACATCAGAGGTTTCTGATGGTCAGAATCAGGCAGTTTATTAAAGACTCATTAGACACACTGTGTGTTGTGTTTGTCCAGTTGGTGGAGTGTGTTGTGTTTGATCTCGCTGGATCTCGATCAGGTCTCTGGTGTCCGCAGGTGTTCGACTATAAATAACACTGAGATCTGCTGATATGAATAACACTGATCTGAGATCTGCTGCTCTCGGAGTCACACGGATGTCTCGAGAGCGAGAGAAGAGCTCTATTTAAAAGCTTGGCGCTTTTTACACGAGGATTTGCCAGAATAATCGACGCAAAAACACATGCTGGAGATCGCTTTCCTGGACGCCGAACAACACTGCACATCACGAGGGGTTATAAAGGGTATAAATATTGAGTTATCAATGTTGAAAACAGCTGTGCTGCTGCTTTATATCAGTGTGGAAACTTTTTAGGATTTTTCAGGATTCTTTGATTGATAGAAAATTCAAAAGAACAGCGTTTATTTGAAATCGAATCTTTTGTAACATTATAAATGTCTTTACTGTCACTTTTGATCAATTTAATGCGTCCTTGACCTTGATGAATAAAAGTATTAATTTCTTTTCTTTTTATAAATCTTGATTATTCCAAAATGTTTAATTGTTGTGTTTAACATAAAAACTCTGAAGCAGCACAACTGTTTTCAACGCTTATAATAATCATAAATGTTTCTTGATCATCAAATCATCATATTAGAGTGATTTCTGAAGGATCATGTGACACTGAAGACTGGAGTAATGATGCTGAAAATTCAGCTTTGATCACAGGAATAAATTACACTTTACTGTATATTCACAATGCAGCTGATTTACATTAGAATAATATTTCAGATTTTTTACTGTATTTCTAATCAAATAAATGCAGCTTTGCTGATCAGAAGAGACTCTTTCAGAAACATTAAAGATCTTAAAAATGCCGCAAATTTGAGTCAAATATGGACAAACCCAACCATACGTTTTTTTTTTTATTAAATTTTTAACCCAACGGTTGGGTTAGTCCATATTTGACCCATATTTTTAAAAAATGAAAATGTAAATATTATTATCACACTTTTTATTTTTTATTTTATTTTTTATATAAAAAAAACAGTAAATAAAATGCAGTAATACTATTATTAATTATTCTATTTATATTATAGTTATATTTAATGGGTCACAGACGGAAAAACGTATGTGCACCCCGTGTACGACACGCAGCAGTCGGATGGGATGCAGAGGACGTGTGTGTGTGTGTGTGTGTGTGTGTGTGTGTGTGTGTGTGTGTGTGTCGTGCGGTTCTTTACTTGGAGAGATCCAGTGGTGCCAAACCTTCCTGAAACTGAGTGGATCCAACAAATTTGGGCCCAGCATTTGTTAGAATGTATTAATGTGTGAGTGCTCGAGTCATTCTGTCAGATTGTACTTGTGAGAGTGATTTGTTTTCTTTGCTCCAGAATATTCCTCCTGTAACGCAGAGGATCTTCCTCCTGTCAGAGAGGCGTTTGACTAGAGGACACAGGTGTGTGTGTGTGTGTGTGTGTGTGTGTGTGTGTGTGTGTTTTCAGTCGACAGAAGATTCTGGAGGGAGAGAACAGAATAATAACTGAGGTGTCCATTTCATTATCTCTGCCAGAAGCACCTATTATGTCTTTATCTTTGAATATCAATGTCACACTCATAAAACAACACATTTCGTGTGTTTGTGTCTACATTTACACACAGAAATCCCTTCTAATTGCAGTTTTTGATGAGACTTGACTGTGTAAAGGTTGAGTTTATGACTGCGACTGACAGGCTTTAACAAGCTCATCATCAGATGCTGGATTGTGTTTGTGTATTAAATATAGATTAAATATAGATCTGCTCCTCAAATGTCAAAGTGAGAGCAACTGATGGACACTAAAAACAAAGAGTGGAATAAAAATAACTTGTTGTTCTCTATTTTTGCAGCACGTTTACAGATGCCAGGCCTGAGTCAGTGTGAATGATGTTATGTTGCGCATGTAAACAGTTCACTGGGGTTTATATATATATATATAGGCTCATAGTGATGGTACAGTTTAACACTGTAGAAACACTTTGACTATTTATATAGTTATAATACACACTATACCGTGTGTTTGACACACATTCAGCCATTGTTTATGTGCTACTCCAGGGTTTCCACCTTAATCATTTTATTTTAGATTTGACTGATTTAAATGCTGTCATATATAGTTTATATTGTGTGTTGAATGTGTCCATCTAGTGGCCGCTGTGAGGAACAGCAGAAGTGAAGCTGGCGAATGAATATCACTATCACTGGAAAACTATCATCTTCTGTTTTTCTGTCATTGTGCTTTTCAGATTGTTATTATTTTTAATTATCGATTATATTATAAATCGATTAATCGTGATTAGTCGCATCTAACATGAAACATTTACAAAAAAGTTTGTAAATATATATATATATATATATATATATATATATATATATATATATATGTGTGTGTGTGTGTGTATATATATGTGTGTGTGTATGTGTATGTATATATATATATATATATATATATATATGTAGGCTATATATATATATATATACAAACGTTTATGTAAGATGCAATTAATTGCAATTCATCGATTTCACAGTAGCCTACTATTTTTAATACGGTATCATACTTGTTTCTCTCCCAAAAGATATTATGTTTGTGTGAAACACTTTTTTAAAAGCTTAGTTTACCGTGGAAGTTTGATTCTGCCCACGGAATAAAATAAAATATAAAAGGTAATTGTATAAACTCGCAATTGTATAACTCACAAAGACTATTTTTTTATAAAAAATGATGAGATATAAACTCAGAATTGCAAAGAGGGAAAAGTCACAGTTACGTTTTTTATTTTAACTGTTTTCCTTATTTTGCGACACGACCCTAAAGAGGCAGGTGGAATCAGTGGGCGGGGCATCGCGTTCTCGAGAACACGTGATTGGACATACATTTGCATAAACCCCTGAGTGCAGGATGAGTCATCAATATTGTTTATTTTTTTCTGAAAGAAAGACTACTTTTAAATGAGTTTTTTTTCTGTTAAAAGTATATTTTTGTCGAATTTGTTTATTTTTGTCATTTGAATCGGATTGAAACTTATTCTGTCGTATTCTAATATTTGGAAGAAAAAAATTAAAAGGTCGAGACCAAGATTTTAATAACCCAAACAGTTTTTTTGTTGTTGTTGTTGTTTTAAGTGCTGGGCGCAACTGTGACCCCTTGCAATTCTGAGTTTATATCTCACCATGTAATATATATTGCAATTAAACTTGCAATTGTGAGAAAAAGTCAGAATTGTGAGATATAGTTACAATTAGCCTAGGCCTACCTTTTTTCCCCCTAACTTTTTTAACGTTGTTTTAAGTTTTTAATTGCCCAAAGTAAAGCTAAAGCAGATTACCAGAAAACCTCACACGAGCCTCTGAAGTGTTTTACAGCCGGTAATAAAGAACCTGATGTGTTTGATTCACAGGATGTGGAGACACCACACACACACACACACACACACACACACACACACAGATGTGAGTTTGAACGCGCGTGTCTACGATGTCTAATCTTCATTCTCTGTTCATGATCTTGCTGCTGGTTTCCAGTCCGTCCAGAGCTACTGATGATCAAGATGATCATGATGAAGGTCTGACAGTAAACCCGGTGTCTGACTCCGGCGCAGTGCGCTCGGTGTGTAAACCGGTTCCGAACACGATGGGCTTGTGTTCCGGGATCGGCTACGGAGAGATGCGGCTCCCGAACCTGCTGGGCCACGACACCGCGAGGGAAGCTCAGCAACAGTCCGCCTCATGGGTGCCTCTGCTCGGCAAACACTGTCACCGGGACACGCGACGCTTCCTCTGCTCGCTCTTCGCGCCCGTGTGTTTACCGGAGGTCCCGGTCCCGGTGCGCCCGTGCCGGAGTCTCTGCGAGGCGGTGCGGGACGCGTGTCTGCCCGTCATGAGCGCGTTCGGGTTCCCGTGGCCGGAGATGTTCAACTGCAGCCTGTTTCCAGATGGACCGGAGCTCTGCGTTCCCGGAGAACGAGACGCGAACCGGGAGGAAACAACAACCGACGCGCCTAAAGGTGAACGGTTCACCAAGCTAACGTTTAAAGCTTAAACTAACAAACTAAACAATCAAAACTAACTTTAGCTGGACAATAACTTTATTCTAGAGCTGCTGTAATGCCAAAACAATCTCTGTTACTTTAATTTCCTTTTATCACTGTAAAGCTGCTTTGAAACAATCTATATTGGTAAAAGCGCTATGAAGGTGACTTGACTAACGAAATTACATTCTTAGAACGTTTTTTTAATGTCCCCAATAAGTAATGAAAACATTTTTAAAAATATTTCAGAAATAAACGATTACTTTATTTGTTCCTTCGTTTTTGTGGAAAACATAAAACATAAAACATAAAAAAACGATATCTCTGAACGAACGTTCTGTTAATGTTACTGGAAGAAGTTTGTTTAGAACCTTGCCAGAACGTCCTGAGAACATTCCCTGTTAGCACAATTACGATCTTAATAAGACATTGAAATAAATAAATGTACTCTATCTGTGCTAATTTATCCGAGTTAGAATGAGCAGAAATCTGTAAGAAATGTTGCGAGCCATAGTCAGAAAGAAACGGATGAAAGTGAGCTGTAATGTCATCGTGGGAATATAATAATACATTTTCCGCAGCTGTGCACAAGGCGACCCGAGTTCGAGTCCCTCAAACAACATCAAAGTCTGTTTACAAACTTTAGCTTCTAGTTAAAATCTTGGTCCAAAACAAAACCTTTTTTTTCAATTATTTGATGGCATCAGAATAAGTTGGGATCAGGTTTTATACATCTCTTCTCTGTTTCCTCCAGGTCCTGTGATCTGTGAGGTTTGCAGTCCAGACTCAGAAGGAGAGCGAGAGATCCAGCAGAACTTCTGCAAGAGTCCGTTCGGTGAGTAACTGTAGACCAGTTATAATCCATCATGATGGAGCGACTCAAAACGTTTAACATGAAAACATGGCTATATGTTTCTTCGTGTTAACTGGTGCGAGGGCGGGGCTATAACCTGTCACTCACATGAGATCCACCAATAGCAAACCACAACCATCCAATCAATTCCCCACAGACACAATCAAGCCCCGCCCAGATTTGTTCTTAGCTGTGTCCGAAACCACTCCCTATGCACTATATATCCCTATATACCGCTCTTGTTCCAGAAGTTAGCTAGGATCAGTGTTGGGGAAAATTATTTTGAAAAGTAATGCATTACAATATTGCGTTACTCCCTTAAAAAGTATCTAAGTTAGTTACTTTTTTAGAAAAGTAATGCGCTATGTTACTTTTGCGTTACTATTTTTCCACCTGGGCTGGGCTTGTTTTTTGATAACAAAAAAGTTATATTTTTGTGCAAATGTAAAGACCTTTTCACTCCAAAAGTGAAATAATGATCCTCAGACTGAAGGAAATGTAGATTCACTCCTGTACAGTAGAGGGCGCCGCTCAAACAAACCTTTCAGCTGCTGTTAACCTGGATAACTATATAGTCTATATATATATATAACTATATATAGAAATATATAGTCATTTTTCTTTATAGTTTCACTGAATAATGAAAGGTCAGAAGCAAGTACACTGGTCAATAAAGTGAGATTTAATGCATAAAAATGTATGTTTTATTTAACATATTTAGTTATTGATGATTTTGCATTTCACAGATTTTATTCATTTTGAGGAATATTGAATCTTTTTTCGTGCAAGTGAGATGAGTAAACGCTCACATCTAGTCTAAAACTACAATAACCATCATGTTCACACACACACACATACACACACACGCCTGTGCACTTACATTTCTCTCAACATGAGGACAAGAGAGCTGTCAGTCAGTCAATAAATGGGAAAACAAAGTAACTTGCGTTACATATTCGAAAAGTAAATTCCGATATTTTGTTGATTTTGTTGTAGATTTTAAAATGCGTTACTTTACTAGTTACTTGAAAAAGTAATCTGATTACGTGACTGAAGTTACTTGTAATGAGTTACACACAACACTGGCTGTTCCTGTTGTTCTCCGTCTTCTCTCCAGCGTTCCGCCTGCGTATCGGCTCCTGGTCTCGGGACGGGTCCGATGTGCGTGTGGTTCCTCAGGGTCGCAGTCGTGTTCTGCGCTGGCAGGATCATCAGGTGGCGGCGGGGGACCAGAGCGCCCTCTGGCTGCCGGGGGGCCGCGACTGCTCCTGTCCCGCGCTGGACGGGCCGCTCACCGGCTCATACATCGCCCTGGCCCACATGACCAGCGGACGCATGCTCCTCACACGACTCCTCAGATGGTCCCGTGAAGAGAAAGAGCTGAAGAAGTTCATCAGGATGATGCTGAGACGAGCCTGCTGAGGTCACGACCCCTGCAAAAGACATTAATGAGCGGATGAGATAAACAAAACAGAGTTCTGGAGTGATGAACGGCATGAAACTGCATCTTCGAAATGAGCTGTTTTTATTAGCGGAAATGTAAATCACTGTAAATTCAATTGATCATTTTTACTGATTTTTATACTTTTTTCCTATATTTCTTTTTATTCGTGCTGTCAAATCGATTAATCGCATCTAACATAAAAGTTTGTGTGTGTATATATACTGTATAAATATATAGTAGTCAAAATTTGAAGTGGATCAAAACCTTTCAGCAACTTTTTTGATCCATCCATGTGTATATATATATATATACATACACACACGCACATATATTATACATATTTATAAAGTGTTATGTTAGATGCAATTAATCGATTTGACAGCACTGTTTTTTTATATATTTTATTCCTTTACATGACATGCAGTGAAAAAAGACAAAACAATTGAACATGCTTTATCAAAAAATGAACCAACTTGTTTTTCAAAAAATATATATAAGTAAAAATAATAAGTAAACAATACAAATAATGACAACATAAAAAAATCAATAAAATTGTAGAAATAATAATATTAATACTTGAATCCAACCAAATTAAAGTAAAAGTCTTTTTTTATTATAATTGTTTTATAAGCCATATTACTGAGTATATACCTCGTGTATCATTCTAACGCCATTCCTTATGCCCATCTTTTCATTTTTATGCTTTCATACTGACTTTGTACTGACAGTTTTTATTTGCGATTAAAGAATATTGAACATTTTGTTGCACATATTGGTGGTTTTCTTTCTGCTCCACTATTCCTTCAGAAATGTCATTTCTGCTGTGATGTCATGCGCTCAGGTCATGTGACGCTCCAGGTGTAAGTGGAGGCGCTCCATCCATTATTCAGACGGAGGAATCTGATTGGCTGCTGCACACCTGTGGTACTCACACCAGTGTCTCTTCTTTCTGTCTTCAGAGTGTGTGTTTTGCGGGTCGAGAGAGTCCTGGATCTGGTAAAGTTATCAGATATGATGTTTTATTTTGTGTGTTGGTGAATGAGTGTCTGTGTTTGTCTGAATGAAACTGATCTGGGATCAGCTTGTGTCTTCTGGAAAGTCAACATGTTCTGTCACGTCGAAACAAAGGCGTTTGAATTATTAATGTAGAGTTTTCATAGGCTGGATGTGAAGTGTTTGCTGTGTAGAGTAGTTTGAGTTCAGCTCTTACTGTAGTCTAGTAGTGCTGATAGTGATGTGCTCAAACCTGTGGTTGCTAAGATGTTCTGAGTGTTCTTAGTGTGTTGCTGTGCAGTTGCTGTGGTGATCTGAGTGCTTTTAGTGTGTTGCTAAGCTATTCTGCATGTTTTAGTGTGTTGCTATGCAGTTGCTACGGTGGTCTGAGTGTTTTTAGTGTGTTATATGTTTTCAAGATTGTTCTGGGTGTTGCTATGTGGTTCCAAAGGTGTGTTTAGTGTGTTGCTATGCAGTCTGAATGTTTTGCATGTTTCTGTGTGGTTGCTAGGGTCTTCTGGTGTTTTTAGTCTTGCTAATTCAGCTGTACTGCATGTTTTTAGTGTGTTGCTATGCAATTGCTAGTGTGTTCTTAGTGTTTGTTTGTGTGTTGCTGTGCAGTTGCTAGGGTGTTCTGAGTGTTTTAGTGTGTTGCTATATGGTTGCTAGGGTTTTCTGAATGTTTTAGTGTGTTGCTATGCAGTTGCTAGGGTGTTATGAGTGTTTGTGTGTTGCTATGCGGTTGCTATGGTGTTCTGAGTTTGTGTGTTGCTATGCAGTCGCTAGGGTGTTCTGAGTGTTTGTGTGTTGATATGTGGTTGATAGGATGTTCTGAGTGTTAATGTGTTGCTATGCGTTTGCTATGGTGTTCTGGGTGTTTGTGTGTTGCTATACGGTTGCTAGGGTTTTCTGAGTGTTAGCGTGTTGCTGTGCCATTGCTAGTGTGTTCTGAGTATTTTAGCGTGTTACAATGCAGTTGATAGTGTGTTCTGAGTGTTTGTGTGTTGCTATGTGGTTGCTAGGGTGTTCTGGGTGTTTGTGTGTTGCTATACAGTTTCTAGGGTGTTCTGAGTGTTTTAGTGTGTTACTATATGGTTGCTAGGGTTTTCTGAATGTTTTATTGTGTTGCTATGCATTTGCTAGGGTGTTATGAGTGTTTGTGTGTTGCTAGGATGTTCTGGGTGTTTGTGTGATGCTATGCGGTTGCTAGGGTGTTCTGAGTGTTTGTGTGTTGCTCTGCAGTTGCTAGGGTGTTCTGAGTGTTTGTGTGTTGCTAGGGTGTTCTGAGTGTTTGTGTGTTGCTCTGCAGTTGCTAGGGTGTTCTGAGTGTTTGTGTGTTGCTCTGCAGTTGCTAGGGTGTTCTGAATGTCTGTGCGTTGCTATGTGGTTGATACGGTGTTCTGAGTGTTAATGTGTTGCTATGCGTTTGCTATGGTGTTCTGGGTGTTTGTGTGTTGCTATACGGTTGTTAGGGTTTTCTGAGTGTTAGCGTGTTGCTAAGCCATTGCTTGTGTGTTCTGAGTGTTTTAGTGTGTTACAATGCAGTTGCTAAGGTGTTCTGGGTGTTTGTGTGTTGGTATGTGGTTGCTTGGGTGTTCTGAGTGTTGTGTGTTGCTATGCGGTTGCTAGAGTGTTTTGAGTGTTTGTGTGTTGCTATCTGGTTGCTAGGGTGTTCTGAGTGTTTTAGTGTGTTGCTATGCCATTGCTAGGGTGTTCTGAGTGTTTGTATGTTGCTATGCCGTTGCTAGGGTGTTCTGAGTGTTTGTATGTTGCTATGTCGTTGCTAGGGTGTTCTGAGTGGTGTCTGATCGTCAAGTCACCTTTATTTATATAGCGCTTTTTACAGTACAGATCAGCTTTACAGAGATAACAGGAAAATAATGCAACAAATATTGTGTCTAGAAGAAAATGGCGTCCTAGCCCAGCTTAAATCTAGCTTCTACTATGTTTCAGTGACGTTAAAGCCTGTCTTTGTGTTCGCAGGTCAGAGGTGAAGATGGTTTCTCCTGCGATCGCTTTTGCTTTACTTCCTCTGTTACTCACGCTGATCATCCGTTACCGTTACTTCTTCGTGCTGCTGTACCGGGCCGTACTGATCCGCTGGGTGCGCGACTGTTTATCGGGCCTCAGCCGAGAGGAACGGGCCTTTCAGTACATACTGACCCACGCCACGCCCGGAGACTCCCAGAGCATCCTGGACACCTTTGACCAGTGGTGCAGCAAAGTGGAGTTCATCAGCAACATCGGGCCCAAGAAAGGTACACACACAGGGCCTAAAATTAACACTCGCCATATGCAAAATGCGACATTGGCCAGTATGAAACGGTGTCAATCGCCACTTTGGCGGTAACATTTTTAGGTAACACTTTATTTTACAGTGTCCTTGTTACATATGTTACTTACCATAGTAATAACAGTTAATTATACATAATTACATGCAACAAACCCTAATCCGAATCCTACCGTAACCCTATAGTAAGTACATGTTGTTAATCATCATTACTCAGTACTCAGTAATACATAATTACACTGTAACAATGATATCTGAAAATAAATTGTAACCCATTTTTATGAATTCCATCAATACAATATTGTTGAGAACATGAGTGTGAACAAACGTGATTGATACTCGGGGCAGTTGATCATCGCCAGCCTTGCTGATTTAAATATTCAAGCACATGAAAAGATGTGTGTAAAGTTTAAACACTGTAGCACAGATTAACACACACACGTAACACACACACGCCCAGAAAGCCAGAGAGCGCAATACTGAATTGAGACATCTCCAATGCCTTGCGCTTGAACAAACATATTCAAACACAATATTGTCAAAATGCACATCTTAAGTGAACATGAACATGTTTTAAATGTTAATCAAACAACAAAAGAAAAAGACAAATCACTGCTCTAGACTGAATAACTTTTGTAACTTTAATAAGGGTTCATCTATGTTTCATGGCTGATAAAAAATATTGATGGACGGTGAATGTTCTTAAGTCACCGGCCATTGGTAGGTGTGTGGCGAAAAGTTACAAAAAACGTAAACACGTGTGATGTCATCATGTGATTATTAGTATTACATCATGTCCTAACGAACGATGCTATGCAATCTTTGTGTTTGTGTCCATTTTTGACAGTAAACTTCAGATGTGTTCTGATTGGCTGTCACGCTCACTTGCTGTGTTCTGATTGGCTCTTATGCTCACTTGCTGTGTTTCGATTGGCTGTCACGCTCACTTGCTGTGTTCCGATTGGCTGTCACGCTCGCTGTGTTCCGATTGGCTGTCACGCTCACTTGCTGTATTCTGATTGGCTGTCACGCTCACTTGCTGTGTTCCGATTGGCTGTCACGCTCACTTGCTGTGTTCCGATTTGCTCTCACGCTCGCTGTGTTCCGATTGGCTGTCACACTCACTTGCTGTGTTCTGATTGGCTGTCACGTTCACTTGCTGTGTTCCGATTGGCTGTCACGCTCACTTGCTGTGTTCCGATTTGCTCTCACGCTCGCTGTGTTCCGATTGGCTGTCACACTCACTTGCTGTGTTCTGATTGGCTGTCACGCTCACTTGCTGTGTTCCGATTGGCTGTCACGCTCACTTGCTGTGTTCCGATTTGCTCTCACGCTCACTTGCTGTGTTCCGATTGGCTGTCACGCTCACTTGCTGTGTTCTGATTGGCTGTCATGCTCACTTGCTGTGTTCCGATTGGCTGTCACGCTCACTTGCTGTGTTCCGATTTGCTCTCACGCTCGCTGTGTTCTGATTGGCTGTCACGCTCACTTGCTGTGTTCTGATTGGCTGTCACGCTCACTTGCTGTGTTCCGATTGGCTGTCACGCTCACTTGCTGTGTTCCGATTTGCTCTCACGTTCACTGTGTTCCGATTGGCTGTCACGCTCACTTGCTGTGTTCTGATTGGCTGTCACGCTCGCGCTCATTTGCTGTGTTCTGATTGGCTGTCACGCTCGCTTGCTGTGTTCTGATTGGCTGTCACGCTCACTCGCTGTGTTCCGATTGGTTGTCACACTCACTTGTTGTGTTCTGATTGGCTCTTATCCTCACTTGCTGTGTTCTGATTGGCTGTCACGCTCGCTTGCTGTGTTCCGATTGGCTGTCACGCTCACTTGCTGTGTTCTGATTGGCTGTCATGCTCGCTTGCTGTGTTCTGATTGGCTCTTATACTCACTTGCTGTGTTCTGATTGGCTGTCACGCTCACTTGCTGTGTTACGATTGGCTGTCACGCTCACTTGCTGTGCTCCGATTTGCTCTCACGCTCGCTGTGTTCCGATTGGCTGTCACGCTCACTTGCTGTGTTCTGATTGGCTGTCACGCTCACTTGCTGTGTTCCGATTGGCTGTCACACTCACTTGCTGTGTTCCGATTGGCTGTCACGCTCACTTGTGTTCTGATTGGCTCTTATACTCACTTGCTGTGTTCTGATTGGCTGTCACGCTCGCTTGCTGTGTTCTGATAGGCTGTCACGCTCACTCGCTGTGTTTCGATTGGCTGTCACGCTCACTTGCTGTGTTCTGATTGGCTCTTATACTCACTTGCTGTGTTCCGATTGGCTGTCACGCTCACTTTGCTGTGTTCTGATTGGCTCTTATACTCACTTGCTGTGTTCTGATTGGCTGTCACGCTCGCTTGCTGTGTTCTGATAGGCTGTCACGTTCACTCGCTGTGTTTCGATTGGCTGTCACGCTCACTTGCTGTGTTCTGATTGGCTCTTATACTCACTTGCTGTGTTCCGATTGGCTGTCACGCTCACTTGCTGTGTTCTGATTGGCTCTTATACTCACTTGCTGTGTTCTGATAGGCTGTCACGCTCACTCGCTGTGTTTCGATTGGCTGTCACGCTCACTTGTTGTGTTCCGATTGGCTCTTATACTCACTTGCTGTGTTCCGATTGGCTGTCACGCTCACTTGCTGTGTTCTGATTGGCTGTTTGTGCAGGTAAGATCCTGGACCGGCTGCTGCAGGAACACTGTCCGATCACTGTTCTGGAACTGGGCACTCACTGCGGTTACAGCACCGTTCGCATCGCCCGCTCGCTGCCCATCGGCGCTCGCATCTACTCCATCGAGATGGATGAGCGAAACGCTGCCGTGGCCGAGAAAATCATTCGACTGGCAGGTTTTGATGAAGACATGGTGAGTTTTCTGCATTCATTTCTCTTTCTTAAAGGTGCAGTCTGTAAGAATGACAGCTAGTGGTGGAAACGGGTACTGCAGTCCAAATTCAAAATATCGACATATATATACATATATATAACATGGTGTTAAAATACAATCTGGCATTCATCCAGACTAGTCAAGTCAGCTTGCTTTGACATTTTGTGAAACCAGGCTTAACAATTGTAGCTTATTATGGCCAAAAACCCTAGCCTGGCTAATGTCAGACCAAGTCTCATTTGAGAACCCACGTGTTCATTTTCTCGTATTTGAGGCGTGGTTTACGAATGGCCAGAGCCGTTTATTGGGCGCTATGAATGTCTATCAAATGCGCCTGTACGTAGCTCATAGCCAATCGCTTCAATTATACCAGATGACGTATGTAGAGTGACAGAAATTCGACGAGGAAAAAGACGATGGGTCAAAGATTTATTTGTACACGATGGCGTTTAGCGAATATTACCGTTTGTGCAAGATAAACATGAGGGTAGAAGGTAACGTCGAGTCTGATGCAATGTTGGATCCATAGATATAAACAAACTGCTTCGGTGTCGTCATCGTCTTGCTGCTCCCTCCCCGTTCTGTGATTGGTTCCCTTTTTCAGGGGAAAATAGCAGCATGAATAAAATCGCGCTGCGAGCAAGGCAGTATGGGGAAACCCAGGCTACAAAAACCCATTAATTTGACTTCAAATCAAATGCTCAAATTCAGCATTGCGTGTGAAGAGTTTGATCTCTCTGTCACTGGTTTTCTCAGGTGGAGCTGATCGTGCGCCCGTCGGATGAGGTGATCCCGCGCTTGCGTGAGGACTTCGGCGTGGAGTGCCTGGACTTCGTGTTCATGGATCACTGGAAGCGCTGTTATCTGCCGGACCTGCACCTGCTGGAGGACAGTGGGCTTCTGGGAGAGGGATCCATCATCCTAGCGGACAACGTCATCTTCCCCGGAGCGCCCAACTTCCTCCGGCACGCGCGGCGCTGCGGCCTGTACGAGGTCAGAGTTCACCGCGCCACGCTCGAGTACATCAGGGGCATCCGGGACGGCATGGCGGAGCTCACCTTCCTCGGGATCAAGTAAAGCTTTCAACATTAACAACACAACATGACAACATCGTGTTTCTCAGCCTATAGAACGAGTGTGAGGAGATTATGAAGTCAAAGGTTTCATTCATTCACTTGTGAACTTCAACAGCATGTGAACTTTACATTTATTTAAGTATTTATTCATTTTTTTATTTAATTATTATTATTTTTTTCCACTTTTTAAAAAAAAAATATCTTCGTTTATTTATTTTAAATTCTCTTTCTCTCTCTGTCTTATAGCATGCTGTCCAACACTGTGTTTGGATCCTTCACTGGTCTTGGCTTTGGTTGATCATGTGATCTATGTAACCATGTGACTTCATAAATTAAGATGGCTCCTGCATTTATAGCATTGTAAGCTTGGCATTGAGAAAGGTCAGATGTGACTGAAACGTTTGCCACTTTTTTCAGTGAAATCATTTGATTTGATCTGGCTTTTTGACGTCTCTTGTGTTTGGTGGAGTGTGCGGACTCTCCTGAAGTGCCTCTAAATGGAATTTATTTTATCTTCGCACCTGAAATGGACTAATTTGAAGGCGTGGTGAGTCCCTAGCTACTCTTCACTCTCGCGAAAATGAAATTCGCTCTTATTTTCTAAATGCATATTATTGATCTTATTGTGAAATATTCATCCATGCATGTTTCTTTTATAAAAATGTTTTTACCTTGTAATGTTTAATCAAAATGTCATAACTGGATCTTCCAGTGATGCGTCAGTCTTCTCTCTGGTGACGTATGCAGGATTAACCAATCATTTAATGTGCTTAAACTCCGCCCCTGAAAGATCTTTAGAGCCACGCCCACATCTCAACATCCAATCAATAACTGATTCACAGAATCAAGCCCCGCCCTACAATTCATCTTTTTCAACAATCCCTTACACTCTGAAATATGTCACAATATGGAAGAAATGATCTGTCACCGTCACTCGTTTAATAGCAACTTTAATCATTTAATTACTCTATTTAATTATTTATGTATCATTTAAACTTTTTGGATTATATATCAATGTCTATAAAATAATAATATATTTTACATTATTATAGAATACATTACATATCATTATATAATAATTTTAAATAAAAATATAATTTATAAATAATTATTATTCATTATTAAATATTAAACAGGAATATTATGGTTGCAATATTTCACTGTAAAATAAAAAAAAGTATTTAAGAAAAATAATATAATGTAAAATTACAATACTAAAATTCTTTGAAATTTATTCTTAATTCTATTTTCAAACTTTATTTTGGTGGAAAACTCGCTTTGCATAAGAACACAGTGATGGGCTTTTCTCTGAATTATGCAGCACATATATTTATTTAAGCCTTTGTGATTTAATAAGCGCATTAAGTCATATCGTAAATTAAAGTTGGTATGAAATGGAAATTTAAACTATCTATTTTCTAATCAAAAAGTCATAACTGGATCCAATTAAATATAATGTTAATGACTTCAAAGTGCCCTCTATTAATATCAAATATTGAGATTCTCGTGTCCTTCTAAACCTGTATGGCTAATATTTCCATATCATGAAAGTAAAGGCACTGGTATCATAAACCTTTGTGTGTGTGAGACATGTCTTTGTGCATCATATTTACATTACACAAATGCAAATGAGATTGGAGAGCAGAGATCACACAGGTTTAGAGGAACATGACGGTGAATAAATTATGACAAAATTCGGCTCTTCACGTCTTGAATGATTTAAAAATGCCAAACTAAACAGATGATTCTCTAACACTTTACAGTAAGGTTCATTACTTAACATTAGTTAATGTATTAACATGAACTAACAATGAGCAATACATGTTACAGTATTTATTAATCTTTGTTAATGTTAGTTAATAAAAATACAGCTGTTCATGTTAGTTCACAGTGCATTAACTAATGTTAACAAATACAACTTTTGATTTTGATAACGTATTAGTAAATGTTGAAATGAATATAAACTAAGATTAATAAATGCTGTAGAAGTATTGTTCATTCTTAGTTCATGTTAACGAAGGTAGTTAATTAATGTTAACTAATGAACCTTATTGTAAAGTGTTAGCGATGCTTCTATTTAAATAGGATGGGAAGTTAACAAATCGACCATTTGTACAAGATGAACAATTGACTACAAATTTATTTACAACCACAAAGACATATGATACAAACATTAGGATAAAGCCATCAGCGTTTCTGAGCTGGAAATGCGTTGTGTGACGCATGAACTCCTGAATCCTGACACTCGTCTGGATGACATGCAGAAATGCCCAGTAACTCAATAACTATATAGACTGACCAAAGAGTCACTGAACACTTTCTACAAGCCTGAGAAGTGACGAAAGTTCATGTTGCGACAAGTTCAAGTGCTGGTTTTATGAGAAACACGAACACTGCTAAAAAATGCTTTTCTTGCTCTGTATTTTTGTCTTGTTTCCAGTCCATTAATTTCCCCAGAAAATTACTTAATATCTTATGACCTTTTACTCCTTTAGTAAATGCATCTTGATTTGAGAAATGTTTGGACTGGAAACAAGACAAAAATCCTAAGTAAGAAAAGCATTTTTTGCAGTGAAGTGGTTCTTTAGTAACACTGAACACTTGAGCTGACGGTCTTGTGTGTGTGACACGTATAAATAACAGTCATTTGAGTATTTCAGCAGCACACGGACACTTCTTTCCATCGCCAGCTCCAGTTTATCGTCTGATTGATTGATCTGGTCTAGATCATCCACTGGTCCTGGTCTTGATCGGCTCCTTCCATGTCGACCTGTCAGTGAGCGACACTCACGTCATTCACCTAAAATCAAAACTCAGATCTCTTCAAAACTGAACTTCACTAGAATCAACGTTTGTCAGGTCAACAGCAGATCATACACTCCAGAAAACGCTTTTCTCACTCAGTGTTTTTGTCTTGTTTCCAGTCCAAATATCAAACAATTCTTAAATCAAGATGGATTTACTAAAGCAGTAAAATCCCATTAGATGTTATATCTTGTTTTCTGGGGGGAAAAAATAAAGCAAATAAAACAAGCAAAATGATATGCAATTTGGTGTAAGAAAAATCTTATTTTATCTAATCTTAATTCAGATTATTATTATTATAAACAAGATTATTTTTCTTACCCCTTTGGCAGATCATTTTGCCTGTTTTACGCAAAAATTCACTTGCTTATTTCCCCCAGAAACCAAGACATAATATCTTATGGCCTTTAACTCATCTAGTAACTGCTTCTTGATTTAAGAAATGTCTGATATTTGAACTGGAAGCAAGACAAAAATACTGAGTAAGAAAAGCATTTTTGCAGTGAAGGCAAGACCCTACAGGTCAATATTTTACTAATATATCTCATCATACTTCCCCAGATGACTAAACACATTAAGATCTTCTTTTTTTTTTTGTATTGCAAGTTTTCTGAAATGTTTTATATGCAAATGAGGCGTTTTCTAATAAAATATGCATGGATTTGCATACATTTCCAGAGAATTAATCTGAATATTGAATAAAGCCAGGTTCAAAATTCTTGTCTGATTTTGTTTTCATGTTAGAGTTAAAGGTTTTTACTGAGGGGATTCTTGATTTCTCTTTTTATCACTGCATAAATCAGAAAATACTGTCAACAGTCCGGACAAACACATTTTTACCATGTTTTTAAGAATAAAATGTTATAAAAATCAGGTGAATGATGTTATGAACAAACCCCTCAGTAAAATCCTTCAGAATATAGATATGAATAAAGCTGTAAGTTTTGGTGTATGTAAGTGCTGCTGAAGTGGAGGACAAAACTCATCTTTAAAGATATGTATTGAGACTGAAATCTACAGATGCAATAAAAAAACTCTAAAATGTGTATTTTCTGAGTGTTTTCTTTCCACTAGTCACATGTTATAGAAGTAAAATAGAGCTCAAGACTGAGCAGTGCATGAACAACATGGGTAGTGTCTCACCTAAAAACATCCCTTTACATATTTAAGACATTTAATATGAAAAACAATAATATTAACAGTAGTCAACATTTGAAGTGGATCAAAAGCTTTCATCAAAGTTCTACATGAATTTTTTATTTATTCTTAGGACAACTTTGATTAACTTTTTTGACCCACTTCAAATGTTGATTACTGTATAATAATAATAATGGCACTATATATTAGTTTTTTAAATGCCCTGAATATTTTCTAATCTATCATTATATGACATTATTGTTGTAACCTTTATCACACAAACCATAATTAATCATTATATACACATTATATTCACTACACTGTAAAAATGATTGTTGGTTTAACTTAAAAACATTAAGTTACCTGGTTTCCTTAAGATTTTGAGTTCATTGCAATACAAATTTTGAGTTAATACAATGATGGAGATTGGTTTAATCAACCGAAAATCCTAATATTATGTTATCTGAACCCAAGTTGATTTGACAAAGAAAAAAAGTTGTGATAGCAAATCATGTAAATAATTTTTTACAGTGTAGTTGTTTTGCTCGTTTGATTTTGTGTGTGTGTGTGTATCTCTTGACCTCATTAATTTCTCCATCGTCAGGAAACTCGTTGTAGATGTTCATGTCGTCCATGTCCTGCATGTCTTCATCGTCCTCTGAGTCTTCCTCGCTGTCCTCCTCGTCTTCATCATCCTCCTCCTCTTCCTCGTCGAAGGTCTGGCATGAGCGTAAAGAACGTGTTAGATATGATATTATATTATATATGATATTCTCAGGAATCGGATCTCACGCGCACCTCAAAGATGGGCCGGCCGATGGGCATCAGGTTGTTGTCTTTCTCTGCGATGTTCTGCAACTGAACACAGACAGTTTCATCAGCACACACACACACACACACACACACACACATACACACTCTCTCACCAGTTCACACACACACACACACACACACACACTCTCACCAGTTCACACACACACACACACACAGACTGACCCAGGTCTGGTGCTGCTGCTCTTGTTGGTGTAGTTCGGCTTCATCCACACACGGACGGTCCAGATTAAACCACAGAGACTCGGTCACACGCGGGAACAGAGACGGGAAGAGGGTGGACATCTCTGAACACACACACACACACACACACAAATGATCAAGGTAATACCGTGTTTTAACCACATACCAAAATATTTTACAATACTATGTAAATGCAAGGCAACACTAAAAACACCATGGTATTACTGTGTTCTTCACGTGTGGTATTACCATGTTATTGTTTTAGTGATGTCATGCATTTACATCATACACATAGAAATGTATATCATGGTCATCATAAAATCATGGTATATCATAAAAATGTGGTATTAAAGTAATATGTAAATGCGTGGCATTACTCCACATGTGCTATTCGGTAGTATTGTGAAAATATCAGTTAATATGAATGACAGTATTGCGGAATATCGCATTATTATGGTACTTTCTGTATAGGTTGTTTGTTTATTCTTCATAAATAAATAACACACACACACAGAAGAGACACAGTATTCCGGTCATTTGTGTAAATAGCGTGCCTGATAAATTTTAATAAAATAGTCTTTAATATTATATAATATGATTTACCTGCAGCTCCGCAGAAAGTTCAAATGTAAACACACAGCGGGCTCTGGTGTTGCACCGGAAGCTCTTCCCTCGGAAACACCATCACGTGAGTTTTAGTTCCGTCCATCATGCGCTCAGTGTCAGAACTCTGAAAAGCGTATAAAAACATTCACGAGTTACTCAAAAAAAATCGTATGATTGTCGTGTGATATCACGCGAGTTCCTCGAGCAGATCCAAGCAAATGTGATTGAAGATTGACTGAACACTCAATAAACCTTGAGCACATAGTTTACTGCACGCAATCTCTTACAGTAATGCATCATGTGCTGAATATGACAGATGTGTGAGTGTTTCTGCAACTACAAGCACTTTTAAGTCCCAGTAGTGAAATTTTAGATTTATGTTCAGATTTGTCATTTGATGCTTCATAAATATAAACATAGCGTCAATACACACCTTTACATAAAATATAATGAATAAATAATATGATTTAATGTAAAATTATGAAGCATTTATAGGTCCAAACACCATTTTTGCTCATGTCCCAGACCCGTGGTTTCAATGTTGAGATACATAAAATTAGCTCATTCTTTTACAATATGACATTATTTCAAATTAATTAGTTTTATATACATATGACTTTACACCATCTTAAAGTTATTTTTTTGTTTACTGATTGTTTATATGATTTTTTATTTTTTTCATCTAAATAAACCTGTCCCACAATTTTGAGTCCTTACCCCAACACTGAAAAAGACTCTTAATAGGCCTTGAATGCCGGAAGTAGACGCGAAAAATTGCTGAAGCAGTGTCTTCCGGTTACTGCGTTCACCACTGTACTATTTCGCTCTCGCATCTCCCAAAAGTTTTTTTTTTTTTTTTTTTAGTTTTCTTGATTCCATTTTAATGGTTTAATTAAATTGTTATAACCAATTATTTAAAATGTAATGATTTAAGCAAAACTTTCTTCAAAGGTTAAACCAAACTTTTATTTTGACGGGTTGCCGTGTAGACCTTTGGGTCTCTCTGTGTTTTATGATATGACGATAGTTTTTCTCAAATGAAGCTAAAATGCTGCTGAAGTGACTCTCAGAGCGGCTGTGTTGATGAAGTGCATTAATGTCCTCATATAGGCTGAAAACATCGTGAGCGTCGTGTGTGTGTGTGTGTGTGTGTAAATGAAAAAGCGCGTCTGTACCATTCATTCACAGAGACACGCAGAACATGCATGATTCCTATTTAAATAGTCTTTATGCGGTTTAATATTGACAGACACTGGTCTATATCGCGATTTATTTAAGTTTACTGACCTACTTTTCATCTAAAGGTAACTAAATAACCACCGGAAGTGCGAATACACTTGGCGATTTCGAACGTTCCGAAACCAGGAAATGAGATAAAGGCCTATATGACATTTCTAAAAGCCAAACAAATCTAGTTTCAATGGAAACAGAAATTAGCATGTGAGCACATGTCTGACAGATTGGTCCACCTCCATTTGGTCACTCACAAGATCCAGAAAAAATAAGATAAAGATAATCTTTTCTTCTTAAGTATTTATTGTGCGTCCTTACCATTCAGCTTAGTAATTGTGTATTTTGAATTACATTTTAAAATTGTATTTATTACTGTTGAATACATAGCCTATATGTGTTGCTAAAAGTCAAAACTGATGTATCAGACCTTGCTAGCTGCCAGTTATCTGCAATATTAGCAAAAATGTCATTTCCGCAGCATGTCTTTACCGCAGCATTTTTGGGTGTTGCGGTAGAGACAAATTCAAGGTTTATACTGTATTACATTGATCAGCCACAACATTTAAATCACTGATAGGTGTGGTGAATATAATTTATTATATGAGTACAGTGGCACCTCTCAAGAGGATATATTCGGCAGCAACTGAACAGTCAGTTCTTGAATTTCATGAGTTGGAAGCAGAGAAAAGAGTAAGTGAAAAGATCTGAGTGACTTTGACAAGGGTAGGGTTGCGAACTCTCACGCATCTGGCGTGACACTCACGCTTTCAGCATCAATCCCACGCACACGCAAGAAATGTCACGCCAACATCCATTTTTCTCCCCTCTCAATCCGTTCATTTTCTGTTGATGACTATCTGCCTACAACGTTCTCACTGCAGTATATTCTGATCGTTGATTCGCTGAAAACCTTGCACCTGATACGTCAGTTGCGTGTGAGAAGTTCAGGGAGAGTTCAGAGCACAGGTTCGGAGTCGGAGCCACTGGCGCGCGTTTGAAAGTTTGGATGACAATCAAGGTAAGCAGATAACATAATGGTGTGCCTTTCACTCACGGGCGTAATTTCCTATGTGGACATGAGGGACATGCCCCCCCCCCTCTTTTCGAAATCCCGTTCGTCTCCCACCACTTTAAAATTAGTTTGTTATGATTTTTTAACCGCACGCCGTCATCGCCACAGAGGAGCAGGACCGAGCAGTCCAGGAACGTCGCTTGCACACACTAAAAATACCTCACCGAAAGTTATAATGAGCAGGTATCGAGCTGTCTGTTAATGTCCTGACGCACACACACACACACACACACGACGCACAGAAAGACTCGCGCCAGTATCGAGCGCACAGACAGCGCGTCAGAATCAGTTTTGCTGGGCAGTTCTCTTTAGCGCTTGAACGAACAATAACACATGCCAATTGCCAAAATGTCAGTTTTGTCGAGTATCCTCATAACAATAAGCAGTCTTAAATTAGTTATCCATCCCCAGCTCCACTCGTTTCTCAGGAGCTAATTACCCTCCTCCATCCCCAGCTCCACTCGTTTCTCAGGAGCTAATTACCCTCCTCCATCCCCAACTCCACTTGTTTCTCAGGAGCTAATTACCCTCCTCCATCCCCAGCTCCACTCGTTTCTCAGGAGCTAATTACCCTCCTCCATCCCCAGCTCCACTCGTTTCTCAGGAGCTAATTACCCTCCTCCATCCCCAGCTCCACTCGTTTCTCAGGAGCTAATTACCCTCCTCCATCCCCAGCTCCACTCGTTTCTCAGGAGCTAATTACCCTCCTCCATCCCCAGCTCCACTCGCCATGGCCTCACCGAACTCTTCCCAAGCCTGATTTTTTGCCTCCACAACCACCTGGGCTGCAGTCCACTTGGCCTGCCGATACCCGTCAGCTGCCTCAGGAGTCCCACAAGCCAACCAGGCCCGATAGGACTCCTTCTTCAGCTTGACGCCATCCCTTACTTCCGGTGTCCACCACCGGGTTCGCGGATTGCCGCCTCGACAGGCACTGGAGACCTTACGGCCACAGCTCCGAGTGGCCGCATCGACAATGGAGGTGGAGAACATGTTCCACTCAGACTCAATATCTCCAGACTCCCTCGGGATTCGGTCGAAGCTCTGCCGGAGGTGGGAGTTGAAGATCTCTCTGACAGGGGACTCTGCCAAACGTTCCCAACAGACCCTCACAGTACGTTTGGGTCTGCCGAGTCTGTCCAGCCTCCTCCCCAGCCATCGGATCCAACTCACCACCAGGTGGTGATCAGTTGACAGCTCCGCCCCTCTCTTCACCCGAGTGTCCAAGACATACGGCCGGAGGTCAGATGAAACGACCACAAAGTCGATCATTGACCTCAGGTCTAGGGTGTCCTGGTGCCACGTGTACTGATGGACACCCTTATGCTTGAACATGGTGTTTGTTATGGACAAGCTGTAACTAGCACAGAAGTCCAATAACTGAACACTGCTCGGGTTCAGATCAGGGGGACCGTTCCTCCCAATCACGCCCCTCCAGGTGTCACTGTCGCTGCCCACGTGGGCGTTGAAGTCCCCCAGTAGAACGACGGAGTCCCCAGTCGAAGCACTTTCCAGCACCCCTCCCAGAGACTCCAAGAAGGCCGGGTACTCTACACTGCCGTTTGGCCCATAGGCGCACACGACAGTGAGAGACCTATCCCCGACCCGAAGGCGCAGGGAAGCGACCCTCTCGTTCACCGGGGTGAACTCCAACACATGGTGGCTGAGCTGGGGGGCTATAAGCAAACCCACACCAGCCCGCCGCCTCTCACCATGGGCAACTCCAGAGTGGTGAAGAGTCCATCTTCTCTCGAGGAGTGTGGTTCCAGAGCCCAAGCCGTGCATAGAGGTGATCCCGACTATCTCTAGTCGGTACCTCTCAACCTCACGCACAATCTCAGGCTCCTTCCCCGACAGTCCCTAGAGCTAGTTTCCGTGTCCAGGGATCGGGTCTGCCGCCCGATCCTCTCAGCACCGGCCCCTTACGGTCCCTCCTGTAGGTGGTGAGCCCACGGGAGGGCGGCCCCACGTCGCTCCTTCGGGCTGAGTCCGGCCGGACCCCATGGGGGGAGGCCCGGCCACCAGGTGCTCTCATACGAGCCTCAACCCCGGGCCTGGCTCCAGGGTGGGGCCCCGGCTGCGCCATGCCGGGCGACGTCACAGTCCTCGATCTTATTTCCATCATAAAGCGCTCTTAGTCTCAAAAAATCAGATTTTTGTTTGTAAAAATTATTTTAACACTTCAGTAGAGATGATTTACACATTAAAATTATAATATTTGTCATAAAAAGCTAAATGTTTTATCTTTGGCGTGTATGAAAGCAATTGATATCTAAGGTTAACGTCAACATTTTCCACGCCGTAAAGAAAATCATAAAACCCCCTAATTTTAAATTACTTTTTAATATAATTTTTTACAAAAATGGACAAATCTTGAAAGTAACTATGTATATATATTTTAATAGAAATTAAAAAAGAAAAGTGTTTAAATTTAACGTTATTGTAATGTTGCGGTAAGGACATTTTGTAAAAAGAAAATTAACGTTCCAGATTAAAATCTTAACGACTACATTCAATATTTTGTACGTATTTTTATGTAATATGGACTGTGATGGTTAAAATTTAAATTCATTGGGTTTTATTTTTTTAAATTTGGGAGAGTCAAAAGAGCCCGTAGTTGCAGAAACACCATGTATTATTATGAGTTAATATGAGTCCATAAGGTCACAGTGACCGTGCAGCTGTGTGTGTGTGTGTGTGTGTGTGTGTGTCTCAGCACTGCAGTCCTGCTTCTCTAGGAGTCATTATGAAGGACTTTGATCGAGAGGGACCCAGTTCACACATTTCAGCTCAAGCCAGGAGGAAAATTACAGCGTTTCTCAACTTTAACTCTACATAACATGGACTTTTTATTTTCAAGGTATGTTTCTATGAAAGTAAGATCTACTTACTACTTTTCCCCTCTTTAATATATATCAGTTATATCGATCCGCGTCCAAGAGTCACGATGAAATTAAAATGAAATTAAACTTGAGAAGTATTTGATGTGTCTCTTTTTGTTTTGTATTAATGACGTGATTTGGGTTAGGGTTAGTCACATAGAAATAATGGAGAATCTCTTTTTTCTTTTTTTTTTACATTTTTAAAAATGTATTTTGAGTAAGAAAAGAAGGGAAAAAAAGAATGAACATTTGGACTGCAGTGTATTTATATAACTAACAGCTTCAGTTGCGGGTTAGGCGTCTATCTTTTATAATCATGCAGTTTAAATACACTGAAATATTAATAATATAAATCTAAAATTAGTTTTTATTAAGTTACATTATTATATGTTTTTCTACTCACTGTACTAGTGTACTGTAAAATGTTTGTTTGTTTGTTAAATCAAAATTTGATTTATTATATTAATCAAATATTTATGTATGTATTTTAAAATGTATTTCTTATTTGAATCTTATTGAATCTAGTTAATAGTTTAATAACTGTTTGTTTTTTAAACTGTTTGTATTTTAAGATTTTTATTAATGAATATATTTTTTATCTGATTTCATTGATTTAATAGAATAATAAAGTTTTTATTTTAATACTTTTTATTATTATATTTATTTAATCTATTTTAATCAATTAAAAGATCATTAATTAAATATTAATTTTTCAATACATAAAATATTTTAATTTGATTTGTATTGATTGATTTTAATAATATTAATTAAATTTATTTATTTACTTATATATTTTGACTTATTATTTATTATTAATAAATTATATATATATATATATATATATTTATAACAATATATATATATATATATATAACTATATATACATACATATATATATATATATATATATATATATATATATATATATATATATATATATATATAACAACTATTACAATATACTCTCTAAATACATTAGTTTCAA
>CM040826.1:40003270-40010770 GCA_022828995.1 Vimba vimba
GAAACTGAAGCTTTGCGTTTAAAGAACTAATACAATATTTCAACTCAGATCAATATTTCGTGTCTAATTATTAACTGATGTGGCAAGTAGCGTGTAATAAGCGGATAATGTACATCCAGACAGTTGTTATCTCAGAATAAACCCCTTCAGGTGTGTGTGTGTGTGTGTGAGTGTGTTATCTCAGAATAAACCCCTTCAGGCTAATGAAGACCTGATCCCGATCATGTACATGATCTCTTATTTACTGTGAGAATATCTGTGTTTGTCTGAACCCTGCAGGCTCTAACCGCTGTCCGGAAGGCTCTCAGTGCCGTCTCTGGACCGAGATCTTCCCCAGCGCTCAGGACATGTGTGAGAAGATCTGGTCCAACTCCTACAAGTTCACGACGCTCAGCAGAGACAGCGGCCGCTGCATGAGGATGTGGTTCGAGGGACCCAACCCTAACAAGAAAGTGGCCGAGTACTACCTGACGGGTGATGCGGAGACGGTCGCCATGGCAACAGGCCTGCGCGCGTGTGTGTGTGTGTTTGCGCTTCTCGTGATGATGCTGAGCTGACATCATCTACCAGAATACTGAAAACACTTCGAACATCTGGACTTATTTCTCCCTGATGCATGTCAAAATCCCCCAGAATGCATTGCGCAAGCATCACATTCCCACTGTTATGTGCGGATTAATGTTTGATATGAAATAAAAAATGTTAATATAATATTTAAGCCTGTTTCATTTGGTAATCCATACCTTTATTAATAAGGTAATATGATGTAATCTGAATGTGATCTAGTTCATGATACGGATTAGTTAAACCTCTCTGGGACGTCTTCAGATCATATTTGGCTAATAAGTGTTAATTATTTCACATAAGTTTAAACAGCATAATTTAACACATACAAAAAAATCAAACAAATGAATAAAAAAATGAAATGTTAAATTTTATAAATAAATATAAAAAAGAAATGAATGCATAAATAAAAGTTAAAAAGAATAGAAATACAGAAAATTATAAATGAAGGAAAACATGAATTAAATTATACATTAATTGTATTATTTGTTTTATCAAGTCATTTATTTCTTTATTTTCCATAGATAGATAGATAGATAGATAGATAATCACTCATTAACACTAACTTAATTGTTTATTTATTTACTCAGTATTGCTGTTGATATGTGGTGTGTGTGTGTGTGTGTGTGTGTGTGTGTGTGTGTGTGTGTGTGTGTGTGTGTGTGTGTGAGTGTGAAACAGACTCAGCACACACTCTGACGGGCAGTGTTGGTTAGTTCTGAAGTGTGAGGTGTGTCTGTCAGCAACTTTAAAGAGTTCTGTGGTATTACCAACATTGTTGCACAAACTTCTAATTTTTGTCATCCAAACTAAATTACAATATTACATCGTTTCTGTTGAGTAAAATAAACAATAAAACCACACTGACAAACATCCCTTGACAGACTGATAGATAGATAGATGGATAGATAGATAGATAGATAGAGATCCAACGGATGGATGGATGGACAGACTGATAGACAGACAGACAGACAGACAGACAGACAGATAGATAGATAGATAGATAGATAGATAGATAGATAGATAGATAGATAGATAGATAGATAGAGATCCGACGGATGGATGGATGGACAGACTGATAGACAGACAGACAGATAGATAGATAGATAGATAGATAGATAGATAGATAGATAGATAGATAGATAGATAGATAGATAGATAGAGATCCGACGGATGGATGGATGGACAGACTGATAGACAGACAGACAGACAGACAGACAGACAGATAGATAGATAGATAGATAGATAGATAGATAGATAGATAGATAGATAGATAGATAGAGATCCGACGGATGGATGGATGGACAGACTGATAGACAGACAGACAGATAGATAGATAGATAGATAGATAGATAGATAGATAGATAGATAGATAGATAGATAGATAGATAGATAGATAGATAGATAGAGATCTGACGGATGGATGGATGGACAGACAGATAGATAGATAGATAGATAGATAGATAGATAGATAGATAGATAGATAGATAGATAGATAGATAGATAGATAGATAGATAGATAGATAGATAGATAGAGATCCAACGGATGGATGGATGGACAGACTGATAGACAGACAGACAGACAGATAGATAGATCTAGATAGATAGATAGATAGATAGATAGATAGATAGATAGATAGATAGATAGATAGATAGATAGATAGATAGATAGATAGATAGATAGAGATCCGACGGATGGATGGATGGACAGACTGATAGACAGACAGACAGATAGATAGATAGATAGATAGATAGATAGATAGATAGATAGATAGATAGATAGAGATCTGACGGATGGATGGATGGACAGACAGATAGATAGATAGATAGATAGATAGATAGATAGATAGATAGATAGATAGATAGATAGATAGATAGACAGATAGATAGATAGATAGATAGATAGATAGATAGATAGATAGAGATCCGACGGATGGATGGATGGACAGACTGATAGACAGACAGACAGACAGACAGACAGACAGACAGATAGACAGATAGATAGATAGATAGATAGATAGATAGATAGATAGATAGATAGATAGATAGATAGATAGATTAACAGAGGAACACGAGTTCAGTTCTCAGGAACGTGTGATTTATTTATTTATTTACTCAGTATTGCTGTTGATATGTGTTATGTGTGTGTGTGTGTGTGTGTGTGTGTGTGTGTGTGTGTGTGTGTGTGTGTGTGTGTGTGTGTGTGTGTGTGTGTGTGTGAAACAGACTCAGCACACACTCTGACGGATAGTGTTGCTTAGTTCTGAAGTGTGAGGTGTGTCAACAACTTATTTCAACACACTGACAAACATCCCTTGACCCTTACAATCTTTATGGTGCAGATAAAAACATATCATCATTGTTGCACAAATTGATACTAGCCAATTACTCAAATCTTATTTTCTAAAACTAAATTACAATATTACATTCTTCCAGTTGAGTAAAGCAAACACAATGAAACCACACTGACAAACATCCCTGACACTCTTTATGGTGCAGAAAAATAAACAAACCCTGTATTATAAAAATGAATAAATAAATCATAAAAATAAAAAAAAAACTCCCTAAGAGATATTCACTGAGAATTAATTATGTGACTACTTGCCCCAGTGCGTCAGACACTATAGCGCGCGCGCGCGTGTGTGTGTGCGCGCGTCGTGTCTCCGTGCGCCCCTGCTGTTGGATGTGAGCTGCTGTTGTGTGTGTGTTTTCTCTCTCATGGAGGATTTTCAGGAACTAACAGGAAAGCAGGAGAAACTCTGTCTGAAACTTTAAACGCTCGAGCGGTGTGAGCGTGCGTGCGGCTGACGCGCGGCCCCTGCGCCGCGTTATCGCAGTGGATCCGGGAGTGTGTGTGTTTTCGGAGGATTTGTGTATTCCGCGATGGCCGGAGCGAGTGTGTGGTATCATCGGGATCTGAGTCGCGCCGCGGCGGAGGAGTTGCTCGCGCGAGCCGGGCGCGATGGGAGTTTCCTGGTGCGGGACAGCGAGAGCGTCAACGGCGCGTACGCGTTATGCGTGCTGTAAGACTCATGCTTTACTATTATACTTACGTTATTTATCCATAACACACTGTATTCAGTTAGTTTGTGAACTTTCTTGCTTTCTTTCTTGCTTTCACACCCTGTCTACGCTGAAAGCGAGCGACGCGTCTTTATAACAGGAGCGTTGTAGTCTTACATGAGGCTGTAAATTAATGCACGAGCAACAGATTGTTTTATAAAGTTGTATTTTAGACTTTGGACGATTTAAAATTTGCTTATAGTGCACAACATCAGGCTATCTTCACTAACTCTTTGTTTTCAGTTATTGTTATATAATGCGTGTCATCATGGTTTAGTTTGGCTGTAAAGCAGAGCGGTATGAGGGTTTATGTACTGTAAATTTCCCTTCAACGTACTAGTTTAAAATCCAAACACTTGAGTTGGCACGCGGGAGCCGCAGAGGTCACGTGACCAGTCTGCCCTCCACCTCATCATGCATAAAAATAACTACATGCATGCACCACTGTGAGCAACAGGCCAGTAGCGTGGTGTTATTCTCTGCCATGGTCATGGAAAACACTTATAAATGCATGCATTTCTCATACTACTTTTTTGCTTAAGCTCTGTTCTAAAACATTGCATTGTTAGAAATTTGCTCGTGTTTGTTGTGAAACTTGATGTCTTACGTCAAAGTGATTCGATGCATTGGTTAAACTAATGTCCAAATGATTTATTTTGACCATGCAAAACATTTTCAGTATTTAAAAAATAAAAAAAGAAAAGAAATCTGAATGTAATCACAAAGGACTGTGAAGGTCAATGGCAGAGAAAAGACAACTCGATCTCAGGAGAAACCTTAAGTGTTTTGCAAGGCGGTGATTGCATATGAATTTGTACGATGTGATTTGAATGGAAATGTAAGATTTTTAGAGAAAGAAAAAAAAAAAACAGGAATGAAGTACCACTTTCTTGACCGTCAACGGTGTGTAAGTAGATTCTACGAAAAACGTACAAATGAGATTTTCTAATTCGTATGAATTCGTACAAAAACGTAAAATAAGCATGAAGCATAGCATTAATACGCAATAAAAAATAAGCATGAAGTCTCACCACTAACCCCAGATAGCACACGTGCGTCTGCAAGATGTCTGTTAAAGATCACTTCATCTGGAAAGCATCTGCTGTTTACTAACATCTGATAGACATCTTTAAGATGTCAGTTTAACATACGTTACATCTTAAAGACATTTTCTAAACGTCTATTTGACATCTGACAGGAACCGTCCTATAGACGTATTGCAGATGAGCAAACACTCTAAAAAATACATCATCCAGATGTAAACTCGCACATCAAATAGACGTCTCCGTGATGTACGTGTGCTATCTGCGCGCTAACCGTCTTTGGGACAAAAGCAGATTAAACAAAAACGTACAAATGAAATTGGCAAATTTGTATGAATGAGTTTTTGAAAAACAGGATGAAGGTGCACTACCAAAATCCGTCAGTTAGCGCAAGCAGATTGAACGAAAACATTAATGAGATTGGCTAATTCATATGAATTCGTACAATTTCATTCGTATGTTTTTTACAATTTGCTTTTGTCCCAAAGACAGTTAGACTAGATGTGAAACTTCATGCTTACGCGTTTTTAAAAAAAAAATCGTACGTTTTCGTACAAAACATTGGCTAATTCATGAATATGTGCAATGTTATTTGTACGATTTAAAAAAACGCGTAAGACTGAAGGTTCACCACAAATCTAATTGTCTTGTACGAAACCACATCGTATGAAAACACACAACTGAGATTGATTCGTACGAATTCGTACGACGTGATTTGTATTAAAACATGTAATATTTTGAGAGAAGTACGCGTGAAGCGTCAGTGGGGCACAGGCGGATCAAACGAAACATGTGCGAATGAGATTGTACGAATTAGCCTAAATGAATTAGCCACCAATTCGGCAAAACGTAAAAAATGGCAAATTTGCCATGAGATTTAGTTGGAAATTCAGAGAATCCAGTATCTGAATCCATAACGTGGATGCATTTAAAGGAAATTCATGTTTTTTCCTCTCCAATCTCCATTCAATTCAAATTCAAGTGTAGCTCAGTGGAGGTTAAACACACTGCACATTAACAGCCTGTTTTTATGACTTTGAGGTTCTTTAGCGGTTCTTAGTGTCAGGGATCCTCCTCTTATCATCGTTTGGCTGAGCTGATTCTTTTGGAGATGAATAAAGTTCTTGATGTTGGATTTTTCTCAGAACTTTGGCTAAAGTTCTAGCAGCGTAATGAACGCACGTTCTTCCAGCACTAGAACCTTCGTTCAAAGTTATCTGGTCTAATGTTCTCAAAACTTATTTATGCATCGTTTAGGCAGCATTTTTCTGACACGTTTTAGTTAGACGGTCATCTAACGTTTTTTAAATGCTCAGAGAACATACAAAAGTAACATTCCCATAATATTTGCAGAATGAGAAAACAGAATGTTTGCTTAATGATCTTTGAACCGAGAAAAAGACGTTTTTAAAGTATTTTAACAAGTGGACATTCAGAAATAATGGGAACATTAGCAAAACGTTCTTGGATCATATTGTCGGTAGAACTTGGGAATTAAAGGGTGAATCTCAAAAACCACGACTGCAGTCTAGCTCATATTTTTCCTCAGAGCTGGGGATTATGTTTTGGTTTTGAAATGCAGGCGGTGAAATCGAGGGGGTGTTTATACGCGTCAGAACACGCTCACATTTCACCAGAGGTTCACCAGAGGGCTTGAGATGTTCCTCACACACGCAGGGACATCCACGTGTGTGTATGCTGGGATACTCAAGCCAGAACAAGTTTTTGTGTGTGTGTGTGTGTGTGTGTGTGTGTGTGTGTGGACTGGCTCAACAGATGAACTATTTTAAGCAGTTGTGCATCTCTCCTGCCAGCTGTGAAAAACTGAATGAGGTTCTTTTTGCCAAGACTTTCTTATTTACTACTCGGATGTAGGGATTTCCGGTGTTGTCCTTTCTTGGCTTTGCTCTTATCTCTCTGATAGACAGTTCAGCGTTCGTACGAGGTGCTTAAATTTGACTTTTTGTTCTTTTAAGTCCTGGACAACCCTTGAAATCAGCCATATTTATGAAGAGGAACTTGAAAAGTGCTTGAATTATTGAAAGACAATGTGAAATTAGTGTTTAATTTTATCGATAAAACAATCTTTTCACACAAAATTAACACTGCAGCCCGTCTGATATTGATAGAGCCATTCCGCATGGCTATGAGCGTGATATTGCTCATAAATATCCAAGTATATGATACAGCTTTCATGTTTCAGGTCAATCATATCAAGGGAGAAAAGTCAGTTTGAATAAGGAAAGCGATATCTTTGTCATAGTATCCTTTCAATGGTTAAAGTTTCCAGTCATTGCATCTGCTGCACTTTATTCATACCACCTTTTTTAGAATTTGAAAAATTACATAGATATTGTTTTGATAAGTGAGATCTCTGATTGTAGTCCTTGAAAAACAAAAAAATAGTGCTTGAAAAGTCCTTGAAAGTCCTGGAATATCTTTTTAAATAGACATTCGTACGAGGTGCTTAAAGTGCTTAAATTGGACTTTTTGAAATTCAAGTCCTGGAAAACCCTTGAAAACGTCCATATTTATGTAAAGGTACTTGAAAAGCGCTAAAAGTAGTGCTTGAAAAGTCCTTGAAAGTCCTGGAATATCATGTTACAGTGTCTGTACGAACCCTGACAGTTGTACACTTCACTAGAGGGTTTCCGATCTGCTACTGAAGCAAGGTGTCCCTCAGGGTTCGGTTCTTGGCCCGTTATTATTCCTCATCTGCATACTACTTGTAGGTCAGATTTTACATTTAAAATGGTTTTAAATGTCATTTCTACTCTGATTACATCCAAATCCATACAATCCGTAAGCCTGCTCTACCCACTCAACATTT
>CM040826.1:40015770-40018270 GCA_022828995.1 Vimba vimba
AACGATATTATGTTTTATCTTAAATTATGTTAAGTTTTATTATGTTTAAGTTATATTATGTTAAGTTTTAAGTTTTAGCTAACGATATTATGTTTTATCTTAAATTGTTAAGTTTTATTATAAGTTATATTATGTTAAGTTTTAAGTTTTAGCTAACGATATTATGTTTTATCTTAAATTATGTTAAGTTTTATTATGTTTAATTTATATTCTATGCTAAGTTTTATTATATTTAAGTTAGAATAACATTAGAATAACATTCTGCAAACTTATAGAAGTTGTTTTTAAGTTTTAGCTAACTATATTATGTTTTAAGTTATACTGTGTTAAGTTTTATTATGTTTAAGTTATATTATGTTAAGTTTTAAGTTTTAGCTAACGATATTATGTTTTATCTTAAATTATGTTAAGTTTTATTATGTTTAAGTTATATTATGTTAAGTTTTAGCTAACGATATTGTTTTATCTTAAATTATGTTAAGTTTTATTATGTTTAATTTATATTCTATGCTAAGTTTTATTATATTTAAGTTAGAATAACATTAGAATAACATTCTGCAAACCAAAAACTGACATTGTTCTTCTGAAGAAAACTTTCCTTGCTAACCAAAAACAAACCTTGAAAAAGAATGTTGTTGTTGTGAGAACCATAAATTGTTATCTGACGAAGATAACGACTGAAGTTGAGAGAACTAATAAATGCTTTGCAGGCCTTATTTTTTAAGTTAAATCAGCACTTTTTTTTCTTTCTTTTTTTTACAGTGTTGAGTCTCTGTGTATATATGAGTGTTTATGGATGTTTTTCTCTTTTATTAAAGTGACCTTTTAAAACACACACACACACACACACACACACGCACACACACACACACACACTGCTGTAGTGGTTGTCATAGCGACATGGCTCTTGGCACACACTGATGATGACTTAGAGACGCCACACAGCTGGCACTGTGTGTGTGTGTGTGTGTGTGTCTGTCTGTCTCTGGGTCAAATATGAGACAGGAAGAGATTAAACAGAGAGAGTAGTCCAGAAACACACACACATATGCATGCAGTTTTAATGGTGTGTAGGCCAAACACACACTGTGAGAGCGTCTGGTGTCATGCACAATAACACGGGCTGGTCACGCGTGTGTGACATGCACACACACACACACACACACACACACACACACACACACACACACACGGAGGAGCTACACGTCCACATGCTTCATTACACACATTACACACTCTGTTTCTGTTCGTCTCACTTTCCCTATTCATTTCACTCTCTCTGTTCTGCTTCCTGTTCCTAGACACACACACACACACATGCACAAAGATTGATGCTTTTATTGTGTATTTGTAAACATGCTTAAATATTTTGCTGCTGAGTTGTGTTGCGCACACACACATGCACAGTTTGCTTATCAAATGATGTGGGTTTTCAGATTTCTGTTCGTGTTTCTGGATCTATGAACTGAAAGAAACACACACACACACACACACACACACACACACACACACACACACACACACACACACACACACACACTCACTCATGGATTTGTTAGTCAAAACAACATGAGCGTGTGTGTGTGTGTGTGTGTGTGTGTGTGTGTGTCTTAACCATAAATTAAGAACAAAATTCTCTTATTATAGTATAGTTTTTTATGAATATTTTGAATTAGATTTTATTTTAATTTAGTTTTAGCTACATTTTTGTAAAATGTTTAGTAATGTTGCTACTGTTAATTTTTATTTATTTCCAGTTAGTAATTTAAGTGCTGGTTTTGAAATTTTAGTTATAGTAATAAATAAAAAAATCTAACACTTATATTTTATTTGATTTCAGCTTTATTTCAATTAACCAAAATGTTTTATTAGTTTTATTCAAGTTTTAAGTTATAGTTAATGATATTAGTTATACTATGTTAAAGTCCCCCTGTAGTCAATAACTGTATCCCTTAAAACAACTTTTATCACCAAAACGACATATTTAAACGTTTTTTCCTTGAAAAAAAAAATCCTTAAAATATCTTGAATGTAACTCGACACCCTTGCCTCATTTAGTATGCATGGTTCTATGAATATGCAAATGAGCCCCGCCTCCACTCACTCGCTCAGCTCAGAGATCCACTGGTTGACGATCACACGTTGATCTGATTGGTTACAAGGTAGTTTGTGACGTCAGAAACACCAGCGATTTCAAAGCGTGTTTTTAAGACTGTCTTTGGTTCACTGCAGTTTTAAGGAGGAAATACTCAGCAATGGAGTCGACTTATGAATTTACACATGCTTTGTCTTAAAGCACATTAAAAACACCACATAGACACATAAACAACATTAAACGCTGGATTTACACCACAGGGGGAAGTTTTAAGCATTAGTTAACAATATTGTTTTCAGTTGTTAAGTTTTATTGTTTATGTTCAATTTTAAGTTTTAGTTAACATACTGTTTTAAGCTATATTATTTTAAGTTTTATTGTTTGTTTTATTTATTTTATTTAACA
>CM040826.1:40020770-40023270 GCA_022828995.1 Vimba vimba
ACACACACACACACACTACAGTTCCCAGTGGAGAGAGAGGAGACCACAGAGGAGCGAGATTACTCTGGTACACACACACACACACACACACACACACACACACACTACAGTTCCCAGTGGAGAGAGAGGAGACCACAGAGGAGCGAGATTACTCTGGTACACACACACACACACACACACACACACACACACACTACAGTTCCCAGTGGAAAGAGAGGAGACTCGCACACACAAACTCACACACACACACACTCACTCACTCACTCACTTGCATTATGATTCACATACAGCACGTTCACTTTCTCTCTCTCTCTCTCTCTCTCTCTCTCTCTGTGTGTGTGTTTAGATGGTGAAGATGAGAAGCCCCCCCTCCCCCCTCGCACCGCCTCCACAGGCTCCGCCCTCAGTCCCACAGGCTCCGCCCCCATCAGTCAGGACACGCCCCCTGAGAAGTAAGACCCTCCTCAGCAAGAGAGCTGATGTCACTTCTGGAGTTTCAGATTATCTGAGCGCTCGAAATATAACGTTACACTTCATTTCTGCATTACCATGCTTTCTGGAAAATAAGTCGCACAGAGTCAAAATTGCATTTTATTATTACATTTAGATATAATGTAAAAATATGGGTAAATAAAACAAAATGTTTGCAAACATTATAAACATGTATTTTAGTTCCACTCACAACAAGTCCTTTAAATGTAACAGTATTCAGAACAAGAGTAAAACAAGCATCAGTAATCAGCGCTATTATAATCAACTAAAACTAAAACCATAAAAAAAATTATTTGAAATATAATAAAAGTTAACTGAACTGAATGCATGTGTTTTGTCTGCTAAATGTTAAATGCATTATAAGTTACTTATAAGACATTCCAGATACAACTAATATTCCCGACAAATAGATAATTATCCCGATCTCGATCCGTCAGTAAAGTCGTTATTCCCAGGGGATTCATGAACGGAAAATACCCTGGCCTTTATTTATAAATCCTTTTAATAGAATACATTACAAAAGTATTTAATTATCCCTTATAATACACCTTATAATGCGTTGTATGATTTTTAGTGTAATGCATTAAAACACATGACAAACAGATTCAGATGTACAAGGAATCTGTAAATATTATTATGCATTTTGACTTTGGTTACAATTATGTATGTTATGGGGAGAACAAGTATTTGATACACTGCCGATTTTGCAGGTTTTCCCACTTTAAAACAAAAATCCAGAAAATCACATTGTATGATTTTTAAGTAATTAATTTGCATTTTATTGCATGACATAAGTATTTGATACATCAGAAAAGCAGAACTTAATATTTGGTACAGAAACCTTTGTTTGCAATTACAGACATCATGCGTTTCCTGTAATTCTTGACCAAGTTTGCACACACTGCAGGGATTCTGGCCCACTCCTCCATACAGACCTTCTCCAGATCCTTCAGGTGTAGGGGCTGTCGCTGGGCAATACAGACTTTCAGCTCCTCCAAAGATGTTCTATTGGGTTCAGGTCTGGAGACTGGCTAGGCCACTCCAGGACCTTGAGATGCTTCTTACGGAGCCACTCCTTAGTTGCCCTGTCTGTGTGTTTCGGGTCGTTGTCATGCTGGAAGACCCAGCCACGACCCATCTTCAATGCTCTTACTGAGGGAAGGAGGTTGTTGGCCAAGATCTCGTGATACATGGCCCCATCCATCCTCCCCTCAATACGGAGCAGTCGTCCTGCCCCTTTGCAGAAGAGCATCCCCAAAGAATGATGTTTCCACCTCCATGCTTCACGGTTGGGATGGTGTTCTTGGGGTTGTACTCATCCTTCTTCTTCCTCCAAACACGGCGAGTGGAGTTTAGACCAAAAAGCTCTATTTTTGTCTCATCAGACCACATGACCTTCTCCCATTCCTCCTCTGGTCATCCAGATGGTCATTGGCAAACTTCAGACGGGCCTGGACCTGTGCTGGCTTGAGCAGGGGGACCTTGCGTGCACTGCAGGATTTTAATCCATGACGGCGTAGTGTGTTACTAATGGTTTTCTTTGAGACTGTGGTCCCAGCTCTCTGCAGGTCATTGACCAGGTCCTGCCGTGTAGTTCTGGGCTGATCCCTCACCTTCCTCATGATCATTGATGCCCCACGAGGTGAGATCTTGCATGGTGCTCCAGACCGAGGGAGATTGACCGTCATCTTGAACTTCTTCCATTTTCTAATAATTGCACCAACAGTTGTTGCCTTCTCACCAAGCTGATGCCTATTGTCCTGTAGCCCATCCCAGCCTTGTGCAGGTCTACAGTTTTATCCCTGATGTCCTTATACAGCTCTCTGGTCTTGGCCATTGTGGAGAGGTTGGAGTGTGTTTGATTGAGTGTGTGGACAGGTGTCTTTTATACAGGTAACGAGTTCAAACAGGTGCAGTTAATACAGGTAATGAGTGGAGAACAGGAGGGCTTCTTAAAGACAAACTATCAGGTCTGTGAGAGCCGGAATTCTTACTGGTTGGTAGGTGA
>CM040826.1:40025770-40075770 GCA_022828995.1 Vimba vimba
GTGTGTGTGTGTGTGTGTGTGTGTGTGTGTGTGTGTGTTTGTGTGTGTGTGTGTGTAGTTCGGCAGCTGATTAAGTCCCAGCGTGTTCAAAATAAACTGGGAATCGTCTTTGAGAAGGAAAAAGACAAAAGCCAAAGGAAAGATTTCATCTTTGCCAGCGCAAAAGTGAGTCACACAGATTTATACTGGTGTTTCACAGTGTGTTACAGAAGCCACAGATTAATCGTTGTTTCTCATCCTGTAGAAAAGGGAAGCGTTCTGCCAACTCCTGCAACTCATGAAGAACAAACATTCCAATCAGGACGAGCCCGATATGATCTCCGTCTTCATTGGGACATGGAACATGGGTGAGACACACACACACACACACACACACACACACACACAAACACACACACACACACACACTTGATGATTGAGCACAACACCCTAGCAACGCCCTGATGACCACCCACAACACCCTAGCAACACCCTAACGACCACCCACAACACCCTAGCAACACCCTAACGACCATCCACAACACCCTAGCAACACCCAGATGACCACCCCAACACCCTATCGACCACCCACAAAACCCTGGCAACACCCTGACGACTACCTGCAACACCCTAACGACCACCCACAACACCTTAGTAACGGCCATGACCACCCACAACATCCTAGCAACACCCTGATGACCACCCACAACACCCTAGCAACACCATAACGACTACTATCAACACCGTAGCAACGCCCTTATGGACACCCTAGCAACGGCCTAACGACCATCCACAAAACCCTAGCAACAGCCTGGAGACCACCCGCAACAGCCTAACGACCATCCACAAAACCCCAGCAACAGCCTGAAGACCACCCGCAACACCCTAACAACACCCTAACAAAACCCTAACGTCCACCCACAAAACCCTAGCAACACCCTGACGACAACCCGCAACACCCTATCGACCACCCACAACACCCTAGCAACGGCCATGACCACCCACAACACCCTAACAACCATCCACAAAACCCTAGCAACACCCTGAAGACCACCCGCAACACCCTAATAACCACCCACAACACCCTAGCAAAACCCTAATGACCACCCACAAAACCCTGGCAACACCCTAACGACCACCCACAACACCCTAGCAACGGCCATGACCTCCAACAACACCCTAGTAACACCCTAATAACCACCCACAACACTCTAGCAACAACCTAACAACCACCCACAACACCTTAGCAATGGCCATGACCACCAACTACACCCTAGCCACACCCTAACGACCACCCGCAACACCCTGACGACCACCCACAACACCCTGGCTACCATCATGGTGGCGACAAAACATTTCTCATAAAAATCCCCTCGTCCTTGTATCTCTCTGCAGGCGGCGTTCCTGCTCCTAAATCGATGGGATCATGGATTTCCTCTCGGGGTTTGGGGAAAACTCTGGATGAGATGGCGGTTACGATCCCTCATGACATCTATGTGTTCGGCACGCAGGAGAACTCTGTGTGTGATAAGGAATGGGTGGAAACGATCCGCTGCGCACTCAAGGAATACACAGAGATGGACTATAAACCGGTGAGAGCCTGTGTGTCAGTGTTTCAGAGGCTTGCTTGTTTGTTTGTATTATTTAGAGTTTGACAAGGCAGGATATTGAAGACCAAAAACCCTGAAATGTATCAAACGTAACACATACTCAAGACAACCTTATGTACCTAATTTAAAACAAATAAATAAAAAAAACAACTGGCTCCTCGGCAGGTTTAATGACGCTACGACTGTTATGACTGTGACTTTATTTAGAGTTTAATGTGTGTTTCTGTCTGTGTTTCTCATCTGGCGGTTGAACTTCCCACAGTGAGTTTAACGAGTGAAAGGCTCGAGCAGGAGGAATGAGTGTGTGGTTTCTGTGTCGTAGGTTGCAGTGCAGACGCTGTGGAACATTAAAATCGTGGTGTTGGTGAAGGCGGAGCACGAGAACCGCATCAGTCACGTGGGAATGTCCAGCGTCAAAACGGGGATTGCCAACACACTCGGTCAGAACGCACAAACTCACTCAAATTACTTTCTTCCTCAGTGTGTGTGTCTGTGTGTGTGTCTGACTGTCTGTGTATGTCTGTGTGCGGGAATCGCCATCACACTCGGTCAGAACGCACAGCAAAAATTACTTTCTTCCTCAGTGTTTTTGTCCCGTTTAGATTTCGTACTGCAAAACAAGACAAAAATCCTGAGGAAGAACATGAACCACCAGTTTTTGATTCGGTTCTATGCATTTATTAATTATCCTAGGAAACAAAGGAGCAGTGGGCGTGTCCTTCATGTTTAACGGAACATCGTTTGGTTTCGTTAACTGTCACCTGACGTCCGGCAATGAGAAAATCCACAGGTGCGTCTCGAAACACTGACCAGCAAATACACAATTCATTGTTTTTTTTTTTACTAATGACCTTTGACCCCGGCAGACGCAACCAGAACTATCTGGATATCCTGCGTCAGCTGTCGCTGGGCGATAAACAGCTGAACTCCTTCGACATCTCGCTGAGATTCACGCATCTGTTCTGGTTCGGCGATCTCAACTACCGCCTGGACATGGACATTCAGGTGAAGCGCCATGAAGCACATGAACGCTTTTGATTAAAGCATTGTGGTATTCTCTGGGTGTGAAGGATTAGTTGTTGTCAGGCCAATCATGTGAATCTAATGAGATATTATGGTATTATATCTGTACCCGACTTAGGTCTCAATTGCAAGATATAAAATCGCAATTGTGGAAAAAAAGTCTCAATTGCGACAAATAAAGAAAGAATGGAGAAATATAAACTTTTAACTGTGGGAAAAAGTTGCAATTGCGAGATATAAAGTCAGTATTCCGAGATATAAACTCGTAATTGTGGAAAAATGTTGCAATTGCGAGAAAAAAAGTCAGAATGGCGAAATATAAACTTGTAATTGTGGGGAAAAAAGTCGCATTTTCGATTAATAAAGACAGTATTACGAGATATAAACTCGCAACTGTGGAAAAAAAGTCGCAATTGCAAGAGATAAAGTCAGAATGGAGAAATATTGACTTGTAATTGTAGGAAAAAGTTGCAATTGTGAGAAATAAAGTCATATTGCGAGATATTAACTCGTAATTGTTGGGAAAAAGTCGCAATTGCGAGAAATAAAGTCAGATTGGTGAAATATAAAATCGCAATTGTGGAAATTTTTTGCAATTGTGAGAAATAAAGTCAGTATTGCGAGATAAACTTGTAATTGTTGGGAAAAAGTCGCAATTGCAAGAAAAAAAATTCAGAATTGAGAAATATAAACTTGTAACTGTGGGGAAAAAAAGTCGCATTTTCGATAAATAATGTCAGTATTACGAGATATAAAATCGCAATTGTGGAAAAAAAGTTGCAATTTCGAGAAAAAGTCAGTATTGCGAGATATTAACTCGTAATTGTTGGGAAAAAGTCGCAATTGCGAGAAATAAAGTCAGAATGGTGAAATATAAAATCGCAATTGTGGAAAAAGTCCAAATTGTGCAAAAATTTTGCAATTGTGAGAAATAAAGTCAGAATTGCGAGATATAAACTCGTTATTGTGGAAAAAAGTTGCTATTGCGAGAAATAAAGAATTGTGTGAGTCGCAATTACCTTTTTTACTCTTTTATAACACGTTATTATCGATATCTGGCAATGCATCGTTTTTTCCACTTGGACGAGCAATTCCAGGTAGATAAAGCACTCATCAGCGCCATGTTGCGTATGATCGCTGTGTGAATACTGTGCACAGCATGTGAAGCTTCTGTGCGCATGGAGGACCTGGATGATATCCCACAATTCCACAGTGCAGTACACTAGTGTCTGCAGGAGTGTATCGCTGTAACAGCTGTGGCATCTCAACACTGTCTCTCTCTCTCTCTCTCTCTCAGGAAATCCTCAACTTCATCAACAGGAAGGAGTTCGAGCCGTTGTTGAAGGTGGACCAGCTGAATCTGGAGAGAGAGAAGAACAAGGTCTTCCTTCGCTTCGGTGCGGCTCACCTCTGACTCTCTGTGTGTGTGTGTGTGTGTGTGTGTGTGTGTGTGTGTGTGTGTGTGTGTGTGTGTGTGTGTCTGTTTAATCTCAGTTCATGTCCATCTCAACATTTACTAATACAGTATTAAAATCAAAGGTTGCATCTGATAATATTAATGAACCATCATTGAACAGTTGTATATTTATTAACTAATGTTAACAAAGATGAATAAGTACAGTTTATTTAATAAGTACTAATTAATTTATTAATTACTAAAAACCTGGAAGTATTCTGTGAGAAGTATAACTTCATGTACAAGTATGTACAGTTTTTGCTCATTTCTACGGTTTGGTGTTTTAAACGCATGTTTGTTCTAGAGTTTTTCCTCTAGATTATCTAAACATGTCTTTGAGATTTGAGTCTGTTGGCTCATCAACACTTCCTTTCCCTGCCGCATCATATCCTGTGTGTGTGTGTGTGTCCAGCGGAGGAGGAGATCACCTACCCCCCCACGTACCGCTACGAGCGCGGCTCACGAGACACGTACGTCTGGCAGAAGCAGAAAGCCACTGGGGTAAATCACTCACACCACACTAACCCTACTCTTAAAGAGATCAAATTACCCATGATTCACTCTCCCTCAACTCATCCTAGGTGTATAGTGAGGAGCATCCGTCTCACACACACACACTCACACACACTCACTTCCACACACACTCTCACTCACTATCACTATCCCTTTAAAGAAGCACACATTCATGCGCGTAAAGAAAGAATCCCTGCTAACGTGTTTACGGTCCTGAGGCGGCTACTTCCTGTCACCTGACCTTCGCCACAGGAAGTGAAGCGTCCTGCATTCCTTAAATTCCTCCTGCGTTCCTTCTCTCGCGTCTCTTAGATGCGGACCAACGTTCCCTCATGGTGCGACAGAATCCTCTGGAAATCGTATCCTGAGACGCACATCGTCTGCAACTCGTACGGTACGCAGTCAGCTAATGCATCAACTATAAAAGTGTTTATTTAAAATCCTTCTTTCCATTCAAAAGTATGAGTTTCCACTGAAATCTGAAGCAGCACAACTATTTTCAACATTGGTAATAATCATAAATGTTTCTTGATCATCAAATCATCATATTAGAGTGATTTCTGAAGGATCATGTGACACTGAAGACTGGAGTAATGATGCTGAAATTCAGCTTTGATCACAGGAATAAATTACACTTTACTATATATTCACATAGAAAACAGATGATTTACATTACAATAATATTTCATAATTTTTACAGTATTTTTGATTAAATAAACAGCCTTGGTGAGCAGAAGAGACTATTTCAGAATCTTTATTATTTTTATTTTGGACCACGAGTGTAAAATTAGTCTATATCACTATATATATCATTTATATCATCATTATTATTTATGTTATTATAACACTCTTGTTATTTTAGTTTTCCATTAAGTAGAAAAATCCTCACTAGTTTCGCATTATCACTAGTTTCGCATTATCACTGAAAAATGTGGACAGAAGTGATTCTAAATATATAAAAATGTTTTAGTAGAATTATCTGTTTAAAAATGTCAGTATTAATAAGCACTTTACATTTTTTGAGCAGTTTTACTATTGCAGATAGACTTACATTTTCATGGGGAAAATTGCTTATTTTTACTAGATTTTTTCTTTTTGCATTGAACATTAAAGATGGCGTTGGTGGATCAGCACGTCAACATAAAAACCAGTTCATAGCAAACGCACATTCAGTCTACTCAAAATACGTGACCAATAACCTGTGTGTAATGAAATCCAGTGGAGTTTTGGCGGTTATTGAGGCTCATTTGCATCAGATGAATATGCAAATAATGTGTGTGTGTGTGTGTGTGTGTCAGGCTGTACAGATGATATCGTCACCAGTGATCACTCGCCTGTCTTCGGCACGTTTGAGGTCGGTGTGACGTCTCAGTTCGTCTCTAAGAAAGGTAATATATGGGTTTGATCCCAGTGTTCAGTGTCGTTCTGGTTTGATCCCAGTGTTCAGTGTCGTTCTGGTGAAACTGGTTTCTGAGATGCTCTTCCTCCTCAGGTCTGCCCAAGTCTTCAGAGCAAGCATACATCGAGTTCGAGAACATCGAGGCCATCGTGAAGACCGCCAGCAGAACCAAGTTCTTCATCGAGTTTTATTCGACGTGTCTGGAGGGTGAGAAACTCAATCAGGAGCAAATCATACGAGACAATCTTTATGAGATCATAATCCAGAGTTCAACATTCATCATCGTTATCACTGAAAATCTGAGATGTGATCGGTCAAATATTCATGACACACTCACACGGATTTTACCCATGTTATGAAAAAATTGTATATATAATTTATATCATCATAAATTCATGTAATTATAGTATTAATAATTATTATACATAGTATAATAAAGATTTATATATATATATATATATATATATATATATATATATATATATATATATATATTATAATAAATATACAAAAAATGTAAATAAAGTATATATGCCAATAATAATTATACTTAACCATTATGTAATAATAGTTTCTGTGAATCAGTTCAAACTGTTTTGATGAATTGATTCAAATGGATTCACTGATTTGTTCTGAAAAATCATTGAAAAATGTTAACGTCATTTTTAAAATATTAAAATGTTTTACTAAAAATATGCGATTAGCTGTTGCAATAAATATGCAAGTATTGATGTTTATTACTATGTATTGTTATATTAGTGCATATAAATTAATAGATTCATTATTTATTCATCTCATTATTGAAAAATGTTGACAAGTCATTAAAAAATTATTAAATGTTTTAGTAGAAATATCTAATTAAATATTGCATTAAATATGAAAAAACTAATATTTTATTAACATGCATTATTACATACATTAATAGAATTAAATATTCTTATTTATTTTTTATTCGTGTTGTCACTTAATGTCGTTTAAGTATATTAAAACGTTTTAGTAAAAAATATGCAATTAAACATTGCATTAAATATGCGATTAACCATGGCAATAAATATGCAAGTATTGATGTTTATTCAGCTTGTCACTGAAAAATGTTTAAATAAAAATATGCAAATAAATATTGCATTAAATATGCAAATATTGATGTTTATTACTATGCATTGTAATATTGATGTGTAAAAATTAATATAATTAAATATTCTCATTGTTTATTAAAGTCTTCACTGAAAAATGATGACAAAAGTCATTCTAAATATATTAAAATATAAAATAATTAAATATTGCATTAAATAATGCATAGTAATAAACATTAAATAATTGCATATTTTATTGTTGCATAAAGAATGAAATATTCTTCCTTGGGATTATTTGTCAGAAAACGTGCCTAGAGCATTTTAACTAGACTTTTACTTTTGCATTAAACATTAAGAATCAACCCGTCTCAGATTTTCTAGATCAGATTTCCGGCGGTTACAGTGATGAATGTTGGACCGACTGCTTAACAAACATTAAAGAATATGAAAAGCATTTACATGCATTGAACTTCCTTGTTTCTGGGTTCAACTGAATATGCAGCAAGAAATAATTTTGGTGATTTTTTTTAAAAAAAAATTTTTTTTTAAATGTTCAAAAATGTGAAAAATGTGGTGTCTACCACATTATTGACTGTGTTTACTAAGGCATAAACCTCATAGTTGAGTGATGTGTAACCTGTGTGTGTTTAGAGTTTAAGAAGAGTTATGAAAATGACACTCAGAGCAGTGATAACGTGAACTTCTTGCGCGTGGGCTGGTCGTCGAAACAGCTGACGACACTGAAGCCCATCTTATCCGACATCGAGTACCTGCAGGACCAACATCTGCTGCTCACCGTCAAATCTCTGGATGGATATGAATCATACGGTGTGTGTGTGTGTGTGTGAATGACATCACATCTGGTGCACTTTCTGTAAAGCTGCTTTGAAATGATGTGTATTGTGAAAAGCGCTGTACAAATAAATGTGAAGTGAACTGAATTGAATCACATCTGGTGCTCTTCACGTGTCGGTGAAAAATGACAGAAATTTATGTTTTTTATTTCAATTAAATTTATGTACTATATTTTAGTTCGATTATGTTTTTTATTTAATATTTTGTATGGTGCTAAATTATATTTACGCTGTATTTATAATCCATTTATTCACTTTTTGAGCATAGACCTGAAAATTTAATTTCCAACTTAAACTGGTAAATCTTGAACGCTTTAGAGCGACGGACTGAAGTTTGATCTCTTTTCAAAGACGACACTTGGCAGATTATTGCTGAAGTGAAAAAAGTTTTAAAAAGTGAACTTAAAAAAAGTTACAGAATTTTACGTTTATTGTTATGAAAAATTTGCAAAAATACTATTTTCAGTTTTTATATGAAATATATATTTTCAAAAACATTATTTACTTAAACTGTAAGAAAATCAAAGCTATAAATCTAAACAAGTTTTGTTCCAAATTTGAGGTTGATATCTCATAAAATGATCTTTCAGTGAGATGTTGTTTGGCTGCAGTACCAAACGCTTCCACTAGAGGAAATTCGTCTCTCATTCATTTCTGATGCGTGAACAAAACAAGTGTGGCTATTTTTACAGGACCATTTAATCTGTTCGAATCATGATTTGTGTGTTCACACAGCAAGTGCCAAAACCTTGACCAAGTTTCATACCATTCCAATTCAGTAAAAAATTCTAAAAACAAATGTAAAATTCAAGAGACTTGCTCTTCAGACTGTATGAAGTATCAGAAACTGTTGCAGCGCCACCTTGTGGTCGTGCTGAGAAAACAGTCTGAACTCCTGCTGAATTATGATTTGTATTCTGATACAGATATATGCGTTCAGATGAAGCACTGCATTCTTCTGCCTTTCTCTGAGTATTTCTGGGTTTGTTAAATTAAATTACTCTTAAATTAAATTAAATCACGTGTTAGTCAAGGTTTCTTCGACCAAAAAAACATTTTTCTAGTTTAGTGTCAGAAAATGGACTGAAGAGGATTTATGTTTTGTTTTGTATGCATTTCTAATGTGTGTGTGTGTGTGTGTGTGTGTGTGTGTGTGTGTGTGTGCGCGCAGGGGAGTGTGTGTTGGCACTGAAGTCGATGATTGGCAGCACGGCGCAGCAGTTTCACACGTATCTCTCCCACCGCGGCGAAGAGACGGGAAACATCCGCGGATCCATGAGAGTCAGAGTTCCTTCAGAGAGGATGGGGACCAGAGAGAGACTCTACGGTACTGAGAGAGTGAGAGAGAGTGCGAGAGTGAGTGTGCGAGTGAGTGTGAGTGTGTGAGACTGAGTGTGTGTTTGTGAGTGAGTGAGTGTGAGAGTGAGTGTGCGAGAGTGAGTGAGTGTGCGAGTGAGTGTGCGAGTGAGTGAGTGAGTGTGAGAGTGAGTGAGTGTGCGAGAGTGAGTGAGTGTGTGAGAGTGAGTGTGCGAGAGTGAGTGAGTGTGCGAGAGTGAGTGAGTGTGCGAGAGTGAGTGAGTGTGCGAGTGAGTGAGAGTGCGAGTGAGAGTGAGTAAGTGTGTGAGTGAGTGAGTGTGCGAGAGTGAGTGAGTGAGAGTGCGAGTGTGCGAGGAGAGTGAGTGAGTGTGCGAATGTGAGAGTGCGAGAGTGAGTGTGAGAGTGAGTGAGTGCGATAGTGAGCGAGTGTGCGAGTGTGAGTGTGCGAGAGTGAGTGTGCGAGAGTGAGTGTGAGAGTGAGTGTGAGAGTGAGTGAGTGCGATAGTGAGCGAGTGTGCGAGTGTGAGTGTGCGAGAGTGAGTGTGCGAGAGTGAGTGTGCGAGAGTGAGTGTGCGAGAGTGAGTGTGCGAGAGTGAGTGTGAGAGAGTGAGTGTGCGAGAGTGAGTGAGAGTGAGTGAGTGTGTGTGTGTGAGGACATCATGAGCCCTACATATTCATGTATGCAATAAAAAACAAACAAACAAAAAGAAAGCAAACTGGAGCAGTATTTCACTCTCTCTCTCTCTCTCTCTCTCTCTCTCTCTCTCTCTCTCTCTGTCTCTCTCTCTCTCTCTCTCTCTGTTCTTCAGAGTGGATCAGTGTTGATAAGGACGAGACTGGCGGATCGAGGGGCAGAACTCTTCCTCCCAGAGCCACACACGATTACGTCAAGTGAGTTCATGTTGAAACATTCATTTCTTGACATGATTATTGTTTCTGCAAGCGTGTTTTTGACCCAGTGAAGTGAGTGTTTCATTCTGGTCCTGTAGACCGTCCACCAGCAGGAAGTTGGGGTCAGCTGACCTCGGGAAGGTTTCAGAGGAGGGAGACAAGAGCATCACAGGGAGACACACACACACACACTCCTCTAAAGAGGATAGCGCACAGAACAGGTGGACACACACTCTCTCACACACACATTCACACACTCACATCGCTTTAGTTTGTCGCCGATAGTAACCCTGACTGTTGTTGGTTTATCAGACTCAAGCAGGATCCGTTTGATAGCGACGCCACATCCTGCAAGAACAGCTTCAATAACCCCGCCTACTACATCCTCGAGGGCGTTCCCAACCAATCAGCAGCCCTGGCCTCCGACCTGCTCCCAGGCTCCGCCGCTCCTCCGCTAGCCAATAAAACAGCAGCTCCTGTGGGGAAGAACAAGCCTCCCAGTGGGAGTTCGGCTCAAGTTCGCTGGCACCCGGTTCGGTCAATCAGCGAAGAGGGATCTTCGGAAGACGACGGGAACATCGGGACTCACGTCGCGTCACTCAATCGCCCTCCGCCGGATTTCCCTCCTCCGCCTCTTCCCAAAGAAATCCCTGAAAACTCATTTGGAAAACCGCGAATATTTCCTGACCTCGCCGACATCAAGATCCCGCCCAAACCGCTGCCGTCTCCCTCTGGAGGAGGAGGCGTGGCCTTCTGTCTGGAGGCTCCACCCATGCTGAACCCAAGCTCCACCCCTTTCCGGCGAGGAGGCGGAGCTTCCGCACTGGATGACCAGTCGTGTTCCGTTCTGCAAATGGCGAAGACGCTGAGCGAAGTGGAGTATCCGTCCGGGAGAGAAAGGGGTGGAGTCGGGAAAGGGGCGGCGGCTTCTCACATGAGAGGCTTGACCTTCCCACCGCGATCCATACAGGAGGAGAGCATCGCTGAAGACCTGCCGGAGGAGGTGACAGACACACACACACTCACTCACACACTCACACTCTCCCTCACACACACACACACACACACACACACTTGAACACAGAATTGATTCCTCTTTCGCGTTTCCTTGCCCTTGAACGGACACACACACACACATAATTATGTCTAAACACCTGTCTCGACAAGTATTCTCTTGGGTTTGTCATGAGTGAACAGTTGAGAAAGAAACCGGATGTTTGTCAGTTTATTCGGCCTTAAAGTGACGGCAGCCTAATATTCCTGCTGTCGTCTGTGTCATTAATGCTAATAAAACAACAGAATACAGTTTTAACAAAGATGAAACTATATTTAATTTATACAGTGAACAGATAATGTTACTTTACATTTAGGCTTAATTATTCATTTCTCTACCAAAAAAAAAAAAAAAAAATATATATATATATTATTTTTTTTCTTTACCAGATGTGCCATTTTCTCAGGTTTGGCCTTTAAAGCAAAAACTCGCTTTATTCCTGTTCTCTGCTTCTGCATATTATAGAGGCAATTAGATAAATCATGCAGCGATAGTTGTGTGTGTGTGGATGTCAGAGTGTGCTTTGAATGTGTGTAATAAAAAAAAAGTGTGTGTGTGCTTGTAATATTTGAGAGAGAAATACTCAGCTGCAAATCCCCAGATCTGTCCTGCGCCGGAGCAAACTCTCACTGAAAGCTCATCTTTGGAGATTTCTCCTCACATTTGGAACGAGACTTGTTTGGATTTATCACTTCGATGTTTCTAGCAGTTTTAGTTTTCATAAACTTAAACCTCTATAACTTTTTTTTTTGGTTTCACTTTTTAAACTTTTTTTTACTTCAACGATAATCTGCCATGGGTCTTTAAAATGAGACGAATCTCAAGGGATTAGTTCACTACAAATACAAATTCTGTCATCATTTACTCGCCCTCAAGTTGTTTCAAACAGCTGATTGGACCCCATTGACTTCCACAGTATTTTTTTCATGTGTGTGTGTGTGTGTGCAGGGCCTGTGGCATGACGACAGCAGCAGTGTGTCTGTAGAGTACAGTGTTGGCGAGTGGCTCCAGAAGCTCGGGCTCCAGCATTATGAGGAAGGGCTCCTGCACAACGGCTGGGACGACCTGGAGTTCCTGAGGTACGAGTCTCTGACTCTCACAGCTTAAAGCACGAGTTCCCTTTCTGCCACGTCTCTGAGTAGTAGAAACAGCCGGCGTACATACCCGTGTGTGTGTGTGTGTGTGTGTGTGTGTGTGTGTGTGTGTGTGTGTGTGTGTGTGTGTGTGTGTAACCCCCCTGATTCGTTCACTTGATTCTCACAGAAAGGACCACATGAAGACATCATACACTGCAAAAATGCTTTTCTTACTTAGTGTTTTTGTCTTGTTTCCAGTCCAAAAATCGAACTTTTCTCAAATCAAGATGCATTTACTACAGAAGTAAAATGACATAGATTTTAAGTCTTGTTTTCTTCTATTTCTCTTACCCCATTGGCAGATAATATTGCCAATACTATACTTTTTTTTTTAAGCATCAACTCTTAATTTTGATGAATTCAAACATAATATCTTATGGCCTTTTACTCATCTAGTAAATGCATCTTGATGTAAGAATTTTTTAATATTTGGATTGAAAACAAGACAAAAATACTGAGTAAGAAAAGCATTTTCTGCAGTGTGCCGAGTTCCCTCACGCAGCGCATTTACTGGAAATACATGAGAAAACACAATTTAACAATCAATAAATGACTTTTACATGATTATGAACTTTTTTTCATATGCTTTCGTGAACACAAAAACATAACATAATGCAAACAATAATGCATCATACCTGGAAATACATGAGAAAACACTAAACAGACGTGAATTATTGGTCATCCGCTCACAAAACTGTTAAAATCATCCATCTATAAATAATCAAAGCAAATGCTCAGAAAGAAAAGAAATACAGTGAATTCCATATATATGTGATATGCGTATGCAACACATGAAAGCCAGTTATTCGTCAATTATCTTTATCACTCCAACATGAAATAAAAGAGTCTCAAACACATTTCTAAAGAGATATGTTTGACTTTGAAGGAAAATAAAGTTATATGTACCAAGATTCGATGACCGATTGACCAGAGAGAAATACAGCTAATTCTCCATTTAGAGCTGTTTAATACACATTAACATTAAACTATGAAATTGCTTTACAACTAGAACAGGCATTTTGGCACAATTCATAATTCATTCACATTTTTCTACTACTCAGAGGTGATCGTGGCTCCTAAGAATGATCACTCCACATAACTTTTCCATTCCCACCATCAGGGAACGAGGGTTACGTCAGTAATAAAGACATTCAATCTTGTGTTGGTTCAATCTCGAATGACTGATTCTGAGGAGCTTAAAAACACAAAAATATACAACAGTTGTGTTGGCTCCTGTATGCTATGATATTGCCCTTGTTAAACCTTTATCTTGTGTTTCCTTAAACAAGGGCAATATCGTAGCATACAGAAGCCAACACAACTGTTGTATGTTTTTGTGTTTTTGACTGACGTCTGTGACGAGCAAGAACTGCCACTATAACACAGGTGAAGTTAACCTAGGACTTTCATCTGCAACATTTGTAAAGAGTTATGATACATTAATGGTGCTTCTGGATTTCTGCATTTTTTTTAAGCTTGAAAACTTGAGTTCACTGAGACTTCATGCAAAGCAGTTTTTGAGCTCCTCAGAATCAGTCATTCGAGATTGAACCAACACAAGAGTGAATGTCTTTATTACTGACGTAACCCTCGTTCCCTGATGGTGGGAATGAAAAAGTTAAAGTTAACAGTTAAGTTTTATCCATAAATGAAAGACAATATGGTAAGAAATCTGTTTCTCCTTTATTTCCTTTGCCCGAACCTGTTCAAGTTCAAGTGTGCGTAGCCATTAAAGAAACAGAACAGACATTATACACACAAAACATGGGAAATAATACTGAAATATATATGAACACAGGAAATATCAGAATTGCCTCTCAAAGAAAGTTACAAAAAATTATACTTTCAGTTATCCACACTCTAAGCAAACAATATTAATATACACATTATTGATATATATATATAAAATTGGCTCTTACAAATGTGGTCATGTAGGTTTCCAATTTTTGTTATTGGTTATTTATTCTTATTTTTTAGTAGGTTTACAACGGTGTATTTTTAATTCAATGTCTATTAAAGTTTGTCAGTGTCATTTTGTTTTCTGACTAAATAAAAGCTGTGTGGTTTAACATTTAAAAGCCATCAATATTGGTTTTGTAATTTGTACTGTTTTTTTGTAAGATAAAATGATTATTATTAATATTATAATTATTATTAAAAAACATATTTTACAGTACAGTAGGGTTAGCATTATTACTGTAATATAGTAATTATTATTGATTTGTTTAATTATTTTAATTTTATAAAATATACAAATGTAAAAGGTGCAAAATGCCTTTGACAAATGTAGTTAGTCATGTAGTGTCCAATTTTTTTAATTAGTTATTTAACCTATTTTAAGTAGGTTTCCTACTGTGTACTTTTAATTTAATATTAAAGTCAGTATCATTTGGCTTTCCTCCGAAATAAAAGTTCTGTGGTATAATGTTTGAAAACAATTAAGACAGCCATAAATATCAGTATTGTAATTTTACTGTTGTTCTGTATTAGTTTTAGTTATTATTATAATTATCAAATATTTTTATTTTACAGCACGTTATTACTATAATAATATGAAATAAGATTTAATTTTTGTAATTTAATAAAATATAAATGGTAAAATATTCAATATTTTAATAAAATTATTAAAAGTTGCAAATTGCAAAAGCACCATAGAAGTATCATAACCTTTGACAAATGTAGTGAGCTTGCCAATTTTTTAATCGGTAATTTATCCTCCTATTAGAAGGTTTCCCGTGCATTTTTAACTTAATGTCTATTAAAGTTCATCAGTGTCACATTACTCGGGTGTAAAATATCACGTAATCCCTGCTATGTTTCTCAGCGCTGCTTAGAGCCAATCATAGTCGATTGTGATTGAGTGTTTCATAATTTTTTAGTTAGAATTCAGAGCTGGATTGATATACAAAGATGAAACCATCATCCAATCACGTGTCTTTCCTGCAGTGACATCACAGAGGAGGATCTGGAGGAGGCGGGCATCCGTGACCCCGCCCATAAGAAGATCCTATTGGCCAGTCTAAAACAACAACAGCAGCAGAAGTGAGCCAATCCCAATCCAGACCGGACTGAACTTTGCACTGGTAGAATGTTACCTGGTTTTAATTTAATCTGATGTCAGTGTAGTTTGTGATATTATTTAAACAAGTCGACGTGTCGAAAGGATGTTTCACTACAGCCCCTCCACTTCCTGTCGTCTGGAGGAAGTGAGATCATCAGAACATTCCTGAAGTGTTAGTTATTAATAACAGTTTGTTTTTCGTGCATGTTTCATGACTTTAAAGGAAAGGGAAATAAGCCAAAATCAGCCGTGACTTGAAGCAGTTTGCGTGTTCGCGTGTTCGTATGTTCGTGTGTGTTTGTCAGCGTTCATTTCTCTTGGTTCAGTGTGTCATTCATTTGGAAGCATTTACAATCCCATCATCCTGCACAGATGTTTGGTGTGAGGGAAAGATGGCTATAACTCAATCCTCTCACCAGGTGGCGCTGCACCATCATGATTATTTGAGAGAATTCAAGAGAGGAAAGGTTAAATTCATATATTACATGTGAATCTTTTTCTATTTGCTCATTGATTCTGATGTGAGATTCAAACGCTGATGACTTTCTAAAAGAGTTGAGTGTGTTTCTCAATCTCAAGATGAGTTTAGTTCAGTTTGAGTTTTACTGAAGCACTCCGTGTCTTTCTGTTTTCATCACAATAGCTTTCTTTGTTTTATTTAACAGTCTTTAATGTTATAATTATGGGTGTTTCTCCTAAAATGCATGTAGCAGAATTATTCTAGATATCAATTATTTGTGTATTAAGTTTTAACTTAAGAAGTTTTTCCCCTTTCATTCATTTATTTGCTGTATAATCATTTTTAACAGTTTAACTCAATTGTTGTAAGTTAATATTTGTGTTTGACTGCTAAATGACTGTCCTTTTAATGTTTGTTCTTTTCTTTTTTTTAGTTTAATAAAAACTACAGTTATGTTCAGTAAAAGAACGTTTCTCATTGAGCTTGAAATAAACAGTTTGTGGAATTTGTAATTACATTTGTAAGTATATTTATATAAGCAAATGTAATTATCAGCATAAATAAACTCTGAGAAATTTATAATCTATAAACCATGGTTTATAGATTATCATTCAATACATTACAAACCAAGAAACCTAAATAAATTAAAGTGATTAAGTTACTGTTTTTTGTAAAAATAACTAAAATATACAGTAATTTTCATATATAATTTTTAGTAATATTATTACATAGTCAGCAATATTTCATCAGATGTAATGCTGCAGGATTTTTCTCAATGTCTTTTAATCAACTGGATCTGCATTAACAAAAGTCTTAAGGAAAAAAAGTTACGTTCTTTATTTAAATTCTAAGTTTGTTAGAATGTTCCTAAATCCAATTCTTAATAGTGTCTCGGATATTGTTGTTTCCTCAAGGCGAGACAGATTTTCATTAAGTGTTTTATCAGTCTAATGCAAAGAAAACATCCCATAATAGAACTTTTAAGTGTATCTTTTTTAACGCCATCTATTTACATCTGTAGATTTAAATTTCAGGACATATCTTAAAAAGCCGTGTTCTCAAAATGAGTTTTGTCCTCCACTTCAGCAGCACTTATACACACCAGAACTTACAGTTTTATTCATATCTATATTCTGAAGGATTTTACTGAGGGGTTTGTTCATATATAATTTGTCTGATTTTATACAACATTTTATTCCAAAAATGGTGCAAATATAATTTTTTTCTGGCTGTTGACTATTTTCTGATTTATGGAGTGATAAAAAGAGATATCCAAAATCCCCTCAGTAAAAACCTTTGACTCTAAAATGTAAAAAATATTAAACAAAAATTTTGAACCTGGCTTTATCCAGTGTTCAGATTTTTGTTCTAGAAATGTAAGCAAATAAGTTCATATTTATTTAGGTAATGCCTTATTTGCATTTAAACATAACTTTTCAGAAAACTTGTAATATATATATTTTTTGCAATGCTTAATGTAATCAATCACCTGGGGAAGTATGGGGATATCTAGTAGTTCTTTTTTACTCTATTCACCTGGGGTGTCTTGTATTGAGAATAAAAATGACATTCTATTGTCTGATTGCTATCGTCTAACAAATTCAAAATTACATCATTCATAAATCTGAAAGACTTCCGTCATCACTTTATATGACAAACAGATTGAATTTAGGCTTTTATTCACAAATAAACTGAAGATAGTTTTTCAGAATGTAATTCAAGCATTTTAAACAAAATTTCTAATGTTTTTGTGCAAATGACACTTGCTTTGATTTTTTTGTAACGGTATGAACACATTTGTAAGTTCTTGTGTTTTCAAAATAGAAATTGTAAAATAATTCCTCATCATATGATGCTGTAATATTCTGTGCGTCCACTGATCAGATGAAGAGAATGCGAGATCAGACTGGACATGTTCATTTTAACTGTCTTTATTTTGTCATTTTTATGGATTATATACAGCAGATCATTCATGAAACAAATGGCGTGCACTGGAGCCAGTAAACATTAAAAAAAGAAGAAACTACATCGTATTTATATTAATATTTACAAAATATTTCTCAATAAAAGCCTAGCTTAAAAAAACATCCCAATATTTTTTTTTCCTTTTTTTTCCCTTCAATAAATTAACTACAAGTGGCTTAACTATGCTTGTTTCTGGGGTCTCACACACACACACACACACACACACACACACAAACACACACACACACACTCAAGAGCTTCAGTGAAGAACCACATGATGAATTCATCAGTGAGAGGAAAGACGTTTCTACGCCGCTTCACGGATGTGATTTCTCGTCCTGAAGCTCCTGCTGGACTAAATGTTTCTGGATCTTCAATTAAGAGGAAATGAAGAACTAATTTACTGACAATGACCATTCACTCAAGCGCTGATGATGCAGATCTTCAGGGTTAAAGATCCTCTTGTGAACATAAAGAGAAAAACATCGCAGCTGCAAGAGATGAACATAAGATGGACCGTAGAACAAACACACACTCACTCACTCACACACACACACACACACACACACACACACACACACACACACACACACACACACACACACACACACACACACACACACACACACACACACACACACACACACACACACAGAGAAGCGCCCACGAGTTCAACATGACAATAAATTAAACACTTTACAATAAGGTCTCAGTTGTTGACTTTAGTTACTGCATCACTTAACATGAACTAATAATGTGAAATATATTATTAAAGCATTTATGAACCGTTCTTAATGTTAGTTTATGAAAATCACAGTTGCGCATTGTTTGATCATGTTAGTTTAAAAGCTACACTCTTAAAAATAAAGGTTCTAAAAGTGACGTCATAGAAGAACCAAAACTATTCTAATAATCTAAAGAACCTTTTGTGGAACGGGAAGATTCCGTAGATGTTTGAGGTTTGATGCCAATATTGAACCTTTATTTTAACAAATACAACTTTTAATGTTAAAAATGTATTATTATAATTGACATCAATATTAACTAAGATTATTAAATACTGTAGAACTATTAATTCCCTGTAAATTCTAATGGTTATAAGGTTCATTAGTTAACATGAACTAAGAATGAACAATACTTCTTCAGCATGTATTAATCTTAGTTCATATTAATCTCACCATTTACTAATACATTATTAAAATCAAATATTGTATTTGTTAACGTTAGTTAATGCACTGTGAACTAACATGAACAGCTGTATTTGTATTAACTAACATTAACAAAGATTAATAAATACTGTAACAAATGTATTGCTCGTTAGTTCATGTTAATTAATACAATAACTGATGTTAACTAATGAACCTTATTGTAAAGTGTTAATGTTCTAATTAGTTAAACAAGAGCATGCCTTACGAAACTAAACTGAAATACACTCTCGACTCTATAAGGAGAAAAGTTTTAAATGATTGCTAGTGATAAATGAGCTGCTTAATTCATACAATTTAATTAAAATTAAAACAAACTTAATTAATTTAAACTAAATCCATAAAATGATCCCCTTTAAGGTTCCACATAGAACCTTGATTACACTTTATTTTAAGGTGTCATTGTTACAGTGTAATTATATATTTAAGTACTGAGTAATATTAATTAACTACATGTACTTACTATAGGGTTAGGGTTTGCTTGAGGGTTAGTTGCATGTAATTATGCATAATTTACTGCTATTACTATGGTAAGTACATGTACTGTACTGATAAAGTATCTTTATGAGCCGCTTAATTCATACAATTTAATTAAAATTAAAACTAAATTAAAAGCAAACCCATAAAATGATCCTCTTTAAGGTTCCATATGTTCTCAGTATCTGTACTAACACATGCGTATTCAGTCCAGAGTATCACTCTGAAAGATGCTGGGTTGTTTTAACCCAATTTTGGGTCAAACATGGACAAACGCAAGCACTGGATTAAAAATGCAATTTAAAATTTTAACCCAACGTTTGGGTTTGTCCATATTTGACCCAGACTTGTGTTAAACCACCCAGTAGACCTCTTCAGAGTGCGCCTGATGCAGTGATGTGAGAGTTAACTAGCGTCAGCACATGAGACCTTATTGCCGGCGTGAACATTGAGTCCAGTTCTACACGAGTGACCCAGTTCTACACTGAGGAGCGCCGGGACCTCTAGAAGAGGTTGGTCTTGATTGTGTTGGGTTTCCGGTGGAAGGTGGACAGAACGCCGGCGAACGGCCCGGACGCCACACTGTCCGCGGGCTGCCAGGCCTTCAGCAGGTCCGGCGTGGGTCCGGCCGAGCCGAGGCTGGGCCACGGCGAGCTCTTCAGGCCCTGGTGGAGCGAGGGCGAGATGGAGGCGCTGGTGAAGCCGGAGCCGGAGACGGGGCTCGGACTGAGGCTGCCGGTGCCGGGACTCCCCATGTTCCCGGATCCGGGAAGAGACGCGGTGCTGTCGGGAGTCGGGCTGCACGTCGACTCTTTGGACTCGTCATCCTCGGATGAAGAGCGAGTCTCTCCGGGCTTCTTGGTGCCGGTCGCTCCTTTAGAGTTGGCGGCGCGTTCCTGTTTACGAAACTTGGCCCGTCGGTTCTGGAACCAAACCTGAGGAAGAGCAACGACATCATTCAGAATTACACCTACTAGAGTATTAATGTTCATGTTTTTGTCAATTAAATGATATTATCAGATACAATTGTTTGATTTTAATTATGATACACTCTTAAAAATACAGTATTAATGTTCATTTTTAAGTCAAGTCACCTGTTCTTTTTACAATACAGATCGTTTTAAAGCAGCTTTACAGAGATAACAGGAAAATAATGCAATAAAGTTTGTTTCTGTACAGCAGGTCTGGAAGAAAATAGAGTCACAGTCCAGCTGAAGATTTTAGGGAAGGTTCATTTTTGTTGTAAAAAAGCTATTCATTTATATATATATATACACACAAAACATATATATAAATGTTTTGTTGTTGTTGTTTTTTGTCAATATGTGTATTTTGTAAAATTTCTGTATGTATTCCTGCAATAAATAAATAAAAATGAAAGAGCATTACATTTGTTACAGTATTAATGTTCCCTTTTAATCTATTACATGATATTAACAGATATCAAATTTAGATTTTTTAATTATGTTACATTCTTAAAGGTTCTTTATCAGCAGTGATGGTTCCATGAATAACATCCTGAAGGTTCTTTAAAATATAAATGATTCTTTTATGATTCTATTGCAGCGCTGCAAAAACCCTGTTGAAACCATTATTCTTAAGACGCTGAATTTGAACTATAAGATGAATAAATGCTTTAGAAATATTTTGGTTACTCTTTATTTTAAGGTGTCATTGTTACAGTGTAATTATATATTTCAGTATCGAGTAATATTAAGAATTTTTCTTTCTTTCTTTCAGCATCGATGGTTCAATGTAGTACCTTTAACATCCTAAAGGTTCTTTAAAATATTCCTCACACTATAGAATTACAACTATATCTAATTATAATATAGATAATATAGATATAATATAGATATAGGACTATATGTTATTTTAAGGTACTTTAAAGAACAAAAAAATATTCTATTGCATCGCTGCAAAAAACCCTTTTGAAACCTTTATTGTTAAGACGCTGAAGATGAATAAATGCTTTAGAAATATTTTGGTAACTCTTTATTTTAAGGTGTCATTGTTACAGCGTTATTATATATGTCAGTACTGAGTAATATTAATGAACTACTGTAAATGTACTTACTCTAGGGTTAGGTTTAGTTGCATGTAATTATGCATAATTTAGTACATGTACACTCAAACCCAAACGTTGGATTAAAAATGCAATTTAAAAATGTAACCCAGCGGCTGGGTTTGTCATTATTTGACCTAAAATTGGGTTAAAACGACCCAGCATTTTAGGACACTGTAAAATAAAGCGTTACCAATATTTTTCATTGTGAAGTGTTACTAACGCATATATGCATTTGACCCAATGCAGTCGCTATAAATCTAAACTAATTACATTTGGAAGAGGCCCAAAATATCCATAGTCTAAGATCTATTTTCATATGGTTTTGCACTCAGTGATGATTGTTGAACATGCGCCTCACCTGCACGCGCGCCTCGGTCAGGTCGATCTTCAGCGCGAGCTCCTCGCGCGTGTAAATGTCCGGGTAGTGCGTCTCCGCGAACACGCGCTCGAGCTCCTTCAGCTGAGAGCTCGTGAAGGTCGTGCGGATCCGCCGCTGCTTGCGCTTCTCGTTCAGACCGGACGGGTCCGAGAAGAACTTGTACGGGACTGAAAGATCAACGAGACCGGGAGAGTCATGATGACGACCTTGCATTTAACAGCAGTTCAGACAAACAAAAGATTCTGTAAATGTTGCACATATATGTCTGATTATTTTATTTATTTATTTATTTTTATTTAAAGGAATGTGTTTTTTTTTTTTGCGTTTCATTGGGTAGCAAATAAGTGCCATAAAATATATTTAAGGAATGCGTCCGTTCATTTGTATTATTATGATTATAATTAAATTAAGCATTTTATTTTAAAACGACAGACTCACTATAAGTCACACATGTTCTGATGTGAAAATGCGATAATAATTACACAAGCCTATAATGTACATTTACCGCACAGAAATATCAGGCGAGACAGGATCGTTTCTCATTTTCTTTTTCTGCCCAATAAACGCTCTTTTTAATTATAGATCCATAAGACATAATTCAATTAATTACTTTAAATTGATTTGCGCCTCAAATTATATGACACGAAATTTAGGCTAATTGAATTAATTTAGCCAAAAACGTAAAACTCGCAAAGCTTCTCGTTTGATTTTTGCAACTGGGTGTATATCAATTATCCAAATTAAAGATACATTTGTAGCCTATCAAAGATACAAAATAACGGTTCTTTATCAGCATCGAAGAATCGATGGAATGCACAAACGATTATTTATAAAAACGGTTCACACCATTTTTTTTTTTAAAAACGGTTATATTAGGAACTGATCGCTGAAAGTTCCAATTAACGTCATTAGAATTCTACGTCATCAAAAAAAAAACTAAATAAACCTTTTGGAACGTTTTTAAACAGTGAGTCATGACATATAAATCGCTACATTTAGAACGAGTTTTACACGTTAAACAAAGAAAAATGGATAGTTTAGCGTGATCACCTGCTGGCGAATATAACTCACGCGCTTAACATTCCACACCTGTTATTTTCAAGTCGCATTGCATATGAAGTGTTTTAGTTCTCGCACGTGTGTGTGTGTGTGTGTGTGTGTGTGTGTGTGTGTGTCACCTGTGGAGTAGGGCGCGGGCTGGTGTTCTCTCAGCGCACCCAGCGCACAGCTGGCGGACCCGAGCGTTCCGCACCCCGGGCTGGAGCTGAACCCGTTCCGGATCGGGTTGTACTGGAACGCGTTGCTCTGACTGCACGAGTTAAAGTCCGCGTACGCCGACGCCTCCATCGCCGCCATGCACGAGTCGTACGTGTTCAGATACGAGTAATCCATTTTGTACATGTGGAGGGCGGAATGATGGAGACGCAGGTGTGTGTGAAGGTCCGCTCGAGGAGTGTGTGTGTGTCTCGGTGTGTTCCGCGGCTCTGCTGCTCGGTGTGTTTATAATAAAGTTGGAGTCCGGGAGACAATGGCGAGGCGGTGGTCTGTGTTTGCATGACAATGTCTCAGTTCTGAGATCCTCCTCCCTCCACACACACACACACACACACACACACACACACACACACTCTCCATGCATCTCAAATGCACCTCCGCGTTAACCCTTTCCAGCATCATCTGCTACATTTGTGCTTCACTATTTCATCTAATGCTCCTTTTTTGCATTTTATTTCTTGTTTAAACGAGACCTGGAGCGCACATATCCCCCGCGCGCGCGCAAATATAACTCTAAATAAATGACTATTAATGGCTATTAAGACTAATGGCATTAAGGCGAGGATGGGCAACTTTTCAAGAGCGGGTAAATGGGTCCGTCTTCCTCAAGCTAAATGAATTGTGGGATTGTTTTAGCTTTAATGCGGCTCTGGTTGGTAGTGTGAGAAGTTTAATTTGATTTCGGGAATAATGGCCTTTATTTAAACCCCCCAACGCTGCATTTAGAGGCCGAATGAAATAAAATGATCGTAAAATTAAAATAAACGATGAAATACTAATTAATGATGACTTGAAGTCGTTAATTGCACGCGCTTATTCGATCTGTTTTCATCAGAGATGACTCGACGGAAACCTGCTGCTCACAGTCACGCGCATCTGTGTGCTGTCACTCACTATTACGCGCGAGTTTATCAGAACTCTTTGAACAATATTAATTAGACATGGATGTTATCCGTGCTGCTGTAGCGCATTATAGGCCTACATGAAATTATCATATTTAACATTTAACATAAAAATCACGTTTCAAAATTATGCAATAATAATCGCATTTAACGTAATCAAATCAGAAACAAAATTTATTTTCATGCAACTGAATATGTCATTTTTAACCATATGTGTCATGGATTCGTTTGACTTTTGACCCTGTAACCCTCTCTTTATGCGCGCGTAACCTGGTTATCCCGACGCGGCCCCGGGCGTGCGCGTCACGGCGCGTTTGGATGATTTCGGGTGACGCGCGTCTCAAACTTCATCCATCAGCGTCCGCATCACGAGCGCAGATTAACGACTGTACCGGGAAGTGACGAGATACACAAGACAGCAACAAGTCTTCACGGACACCGGAACCTTTCAGCACGAGTTCATCATCTCCGTACACACCTGAGGAGAGCTCCTAGCTCACCTGTGTGTGTGTGTGTGTGCGATTCAGAACGCGTTTTACGTCTTGTTACAGATTTCATTGTTAAATACTCAATAGCAATGAAATATGGCATTTTTAATATACAAATTAACGAAGGAAAATAGGCTACTAATGTATTTAATATTCAAATAGTTTTTTTTAATGCAGTGGGTTCCCAAAACCATTTTTCCCGTAGGAGATTTTAATCAAAATAAGCTTTTGTGCAGTGGAAATATTCTATGGATGATAAAAGTTCTTTATGGAACCATCGATGCCAAATAAAGAAACATAAACGAAATAAAACCATGCAAAATTAAATGAACTAATTGTCTGACTCGACTCGCCGTTAATTTAGTATTTTACATCGAGCGCGTGTAATGAAAATAAATGCTGGCGTGACAGATTCCGCGTTATTTCAATATATTAATATCTATTTTGCTGATTCAGTTTTAATTTTAATAAGACTTTTTGTTGAAATTAGCCTACATAAATGTTCAAACAAACAAATGAAAAAGCTTTGTTCATACTAAATAGCAAGTGTCTCGCGCCACCCCTTGCCCTCGCGCGCGCCCGGCGGGTTTCAGACGGGTCACTATTTACGCGCGTGACACAGACGGGTCGCGTCTCATCCTTTCCCGATACTTCATCCCCCTTTCTCTCTCTCTCTCTCTCTCTCTCTCATCAATCTCTCTCTCTCATTAGCTCAATCTGCATTCAGCAGTGATCGGTCACCGGGAGACACACGCACGCGCGCGCGCTCGCTGTAATGGCCTGAGCATCGGATGCGATTACTGTCAGCCAAACCAAACCAACCCAAACACAATTCAATTATCCCGGAGAGCAGGAGACCCTGCGCTTTCCATTTATATATTTATTTTGCGCTCGGAAAATGCCCTTTTTTGTGATGGCAAAGCAAAATATGAGTGTTTTAGAACCACAGGAGAAATTAATGGAGGCTCTCGGACAGACAGTAAGTGCACTAATGTTAAACGCTGGTTAGTGTAACTATCGATCAACAACAGCATGCCAGAATCCATCAAAAAATGAAGAGCAGCGCGAGCGCGCTCGGCCTTACCCGTTCTTCAGCTGTCAATCACAGACCTCAGCTGTCAATCACAGCACAGTTATTTACACAAGCGCCATGAATGAGAAAGAGCCTCGTTACTGTTTCCGCTAATCGCCGATGAATTTTAAAGCTGCTGGTCTCATGGGTCGCTCGGATCGGGATTAGAGCCCATTTTCAAGACAAACACTCGGATTTGAAAGTCAGATGTGCGCGAGCGTCTTTGAAGAGATTAACGCATGTGTGCGCTGGTTAACACGGGCAACCGGGATCAGTTCCCCGGCAAACTCACCCCTGACACCGAGCAGAAGAGCCCGTGTGTCCGGCTCTGACTTCTGATCCACAGGAGAAACACTTTCACACCAACCAAACTGTTGCGTTCAAATCCTCTGCTGAAACACGCGGGAAAAAACACAGATTTACACGGACGGAATGTTCAAATGAGCCAAGACTGTTCAAAATCCAACTGTCAATTTTTTAAAAATTCAAAATTCAAAATTCAAACTCCAACTGTCAAATAAAAAAAAACTAAAACTAAATTAAACTCCAAGTGTCAAAATTAAAATCATTCTAAATTCAAACTCCAACTGTCAAAAGTTTTAAAAATTATCAATTCAAGCTCCAACTGTCAATAAATAAATAAATAAAATAATCAAAATTCAAACCACAACTGTCAAAATTCTAATTTAAACAGCCAGAAGTCCATTAGACTTAGACCAAATTGCAATGCACGAGTCATAATGGCTTAAAAATATTAGTCTGTCAAAATAACTATAATAATCATTTAATTTCATTAAAATAATTTAAAAAATTGCACAGCCAAAAAAAGATTGATTGACTGCATTAAGTTTGTTATTAAGAAAATAATCTCCAGAAAGATTGTGACACTAATGGTTTTTCCTAATTACAATATAGAAATTAACCTCCTGGGATTCTATTTTTCTAATAGGCTTTAAACTATTTGGTTACACTTTATTTTAAGGTACCGGTAATATTAATTGACTACATGTACGTATAGAGTTACAGTTTGGGTTTGGTAGGGTTAGTTACTAATTATACATAATTTACTGCTATTACTATAGTAAGTACATGTAGAAACGTAGAAACGTCTTTTCTATAACATACAAATAAGCAATCCATTTTTGTAGAATTCTTTAATCAAGTCGATTAATTGAAACGGTCACAATTAACCATGTCTAAATATGGAACAATTATATGAAATTATTAAGAAAATTAAACTGGATTTTAAGGCTTTTTTGACCAGAGAATGCTCTTATTTATTTTACCAACGTCAGAAAATTGGTAAAAAGAAAAACTAGTTAAACTGTAAAAAAATATATATTTTCATGATTTATCATCACAACTTTTTTTCCTTTTGTCAAATCTAGATAATTAATGTGGTTGAGATAATATTTTGAATTTCTATTTATTAAACCAATGTCCATTATATTAACTCAAAATTTTAAGGCAACCAGGTTACTTACTTTTTTTTAAAGTTAAACCAACGTTTGTTTGTTTTTACAGTGGAAAACTGACGTCATTTTATTAATGAAAAAACAAACCCCGCATCAGATGTAGCGGTTCTGTCTGTCTGTGTGTGTAGTGTGTGTATAGTGTGTGCAGTGTGTGTAGTGGCAGCAGCTGGAGAGCCAGTAATGGGCATACGCGTTAATCAGATCAGGGCTCCGGGGCCCCGCGCGCTCAGAGCCCGACACAACCGGCGCTGCGCGGGACCTGTGCAAACTTAATCTAATTAAACTCTCCTCTAAACTAATTAGCCGGCAATCTGCCACGCGAGCTGTCCCAGAGCAAGCTTTGAATTAGGCAGAATGGATTTCTCCCCGAGTCTTTCAGAAAGAGACACGAGACAGAAGAGAAGCTGCTCGCGCTTTTATTCGCTCTCATGTTCGCGGCGCGGGAAACCCTGTTCCGCACAGATGCTGTTCCTGCTGAAATATTGCAGCGAATGATGGGAACGGTAGAGTTATGTTACATCTCTGCCTTTACCAGCAGCAGGTAACAGACACCTGATCTCAAACTGCACAGATGTGCTCAGGCATGACACCGTTTATCTTCCACATAGTAGGCACAAGGGCGAACATGTAAAAAAACGAAAGTTTAATGCGTGAACGCGCGTGCACGCTTCCTAAAATATCGCATTAGCGATTCAACACGCAGTTGGAATCAATAAAACAGCGACAAAAAACGCTCAAAGGCACATCGCGAACAAGAGTACAATAGAACAATGACGCAATAGAACGAACGATATGACGAAATGGAACGTTCACGTCAGCAGCGCAAGTCAGCGCGACTCGAGAATATTGTCAAAATAGAACGTCCACGTGACGTCATCAGCATAACTTTCAACACGTTACACTGAACAATGATTGTGGTGTAAACACACACTGGCATAATAAATCACGGGTTCTTTCGGAGTTTACACACGTAAAGCAACATAATTACACACACACATCACAAATAATACATTTTTTATAGTTCAGGCGGAGATAAAACCTGTCAGATTGTTTAATCTTAGTAATTTGTGTATCATGTCTATAAACCAAAATGAAAAACAGACTAACTACAATAGTGCAACAGCACAAGTTCAGAAATAAATCAAGTGTGTGTGTGTGTGTTTAGAGACACAGAAGCAGGACTATGGTCTCTCTCTCTCTCTCTCTGAGTGTAATTTCTCATCTCTCAGATGCAGAGCTACAGGACTGTAAATGGTAAATCAATAATTGTGTGTGTTCCTGCAGGTTTGTCCGGTGGGACTCGAGCAGAGAGAGAGAGAGAGAGAGAGAGCGAGAGAGACGAGAGACCGGCAGCGTTAAAAGACACGGACACACACGATAATGGACGAGAGACGTTCACGGCTGTGTGTGTGTGTATGAGAGGCCGGATCAGTGCAGACTGTGATAGAGGATCATCATTACACACACACACACACACACACACAGTAATGTAAGCGGTCTCTCGGTGTGTAATTAGATTGGACTGTTTGAGAGGCTGAAGGAGAGTTTCTGCTGTTACAGCATCTTCTCACACACACTCCTCCCTCCGTCTCACACACTCATTCATATTCAACCTTCTATCATTGCAGAGATTCATGCTTTATTGTTTACATTAATGTACACATGTTTCCCTTCTCCTGAATCAGTCACATCTGCTGTTCTTCTGTTCACAGACGGCATTACACCAGAACGAGTGAATGCAGATATTACTGACACGCGCACATCCAGAACACTGCAAAACACAGGAGAGACCGAAACACACACTAACGTTGTGTGTGTGTGTATATATGTGAGTGTGTGTTTGTGTATACATGTGTGAGTGTGTGTGTGTATACATGTGTGAGTGTGTGGGTGCGTGAAAGTGTGAGTGTATATGTGTAAGTGAGTGAGTGTGTGTGTATATGTTTGTGTGTGTGTACATATGTGTGAGTGTGTGTATATGTGTGTGAGTGTGTGTTTGTGTGTATGAGTGTATGTGAGTGTGTGTGAGTGTATGTGTGTGTGTGTGTATGTGTGTGTGAGTGAGTGTGTCTGTGTGTGTGTGTGTGTGTATATGTATGTGTGTGTGAGTGTGTGTTTGTGTGTGTGTATGTGTGTGTGTGAGTGTATGTGTGTGTGTGAGTGTATGTGTGTGTGTGTGTGAGAGTGAGTGAGTGTGTGTGTCTGTGTGTATGTGTGTGTGAGAGTATGTGTGTGTGTGTGTGTGTGTGAGTGTATGTGTGTGTGTGTGTGTGTGTGTGTGTGTGTGTGTGTGTTGTGGGAGTGAGTGAGTGAGTGAGTGAGTGTGTGTGTGTGTGTGTGTGTGTGTTGTGGGAGGTCTCTCTCATGCTGCCTCTGTTTTAAGATGCTAATTTCATCCCCACAGGAAGTGAGTGAATCCCTACATGTGTAAAGGAGGATGCAGAGAAAAGAAGGAATGTTCTTTATGCATTCCATCCTTCTGTACTCTGACACACACACACACACACACACACGTTCCACATTCCCAAACACATTCCTGTGACATGTTTCCAGCGTTCGATTAAGAGCTGTAGATGAATCCACATTCCTGAACTAACACCGGTGTCCGGCTCACACACACCCAGAGTCAGACTAGAGACTTTATGAACTTTATTTGACGTTTGTGCGCAAGAAAAAAAAAAAAAAAAATTGCAGTTAAACATGTAAATGACTCTGTGATTAAATGCCCATCCAATGGAAGCTCGTTTCTGCTTTAGAAATTAATAAATAAAGTAAAAAAAAATAATTATGACTTTTTAATCTCACAATTCAGACTCATATATATATATATATACACTGTAGGTCAGACTTTATAACTCTGAAGAATGAGCTTCTCCATCCCGTAGCAGAAACGAGCTTCAATATCCTGAGATAACCTGCAGTAAACACACTAAACATTCATGTTTTACACAGATATCTTCACATTTCAGACGTTTCATCTAAACAACTATTTTATTTATGGCCAAAACCAACATGAAAACACTGAAGGTGTGAAGAGCAGAACTGGAGGAAACTGATGTGTGTCTCTTTGTAAAGCGTTACATTCTTTCTTTATTTGTGATAGAGCTGATGACTGATTCACATTCAGATCTTAAACCTCAGAATCACTAGTGTTTTACACAACACAACACAACACAACACAACACAACACATAAAGACAACACATACATACACACATCTTCATATTTATCTGTACAATTTATTCATATGACAAACGCCCAGGAAACATTATAAGTGTGAGTGTGTGAGAGTGTATATGTGCAAGTGTGTGTGTGAGTGTGTGTGTGTGTGTCAGTGACTGTGTATATGTGCGAGTGTGTGTGTGTGAGTGAGTGTATATGTGTGTGTGAGTGTGTGCGTGTGTATATGTGTGAGTGTGTTTATGTATGTGTGTGTGTGTGTGTGTGTGAGTGTGTGTGTGTGTGAGTGTGTGTGAGTGTATATGTATGTGTGTGTGAGTGTGTGCGTGTGTATATGTGTGTGTGTGTGTGTGTGTGTGTGTGTGTGAGTATATATGTGTGAGTGTGTGTGTGTGAGTGTATATGTGTGAGAGTGTGTGAGTGTGTGTGAGTGTATATGTGCGAGTGTGTGTGATATTTTCAGTCTGTACACATGACAAACGCTCAGGAAACGTGACGAAAGCCTTCATTACGAACATCATAAAGCTGCTCTGATTTATGTGAGTTATTAAAGTTACGAGCTCAGCTGTGATGAAACACTGAACACATCATATTTTTAACATGCTAACACTAAAACAACACACACTTCTCTCTTCATGTGTTTCTGAAGCTTCACTGGAGTCAGTGTTGTCATATTCACACACTAACCGGACTGGAGTGTGTGTCTTAATGACGTCTGTGGGCGTAGTTCACGTCGTCAGGGTTCAGCGGCGAGCGGATGTTCAGTGTTCGGGCGGTGCTGTCGTCTCCCACCAGCTCCAGACGCAGAACCTTCACTTCCTGTCCTACGCTCTTCACTTCCTGTCCTCCATCCTTCACTTCCTGTCCTCCGCTCTTCACTTCCTGTCCTCCTTCCACTTCCACAAAGAGTCGTAGTGTACATCCCTTCGGCAGAAGCTCCTGCTCATGCGCAGCGGCCAGCTGATTCACCAGCCGCCGCTCCACCTGCACACACACACACACACACACATGCACACATACGCACACACACACACACATATACGCACACACACATATGCACACGCACACACACACACACACACACACAGACACAGATTTTGTCAGGTTTTGGTCACTTCTGGGTACAAATTTGTCCCCAAAATATAGTTAAGTAGGTACACACACACACACTCATGCTGTATAAACACTAATGTTTTTAAAAGAGTCTCTTCTGCTCATCAAAGCTGCATTTATTTAATCAAACTACAGTAAAAATCGAACCCTTGTTCCCTGAGAACGTCCCCGTCGATGACGGCACTATGGGGAACGCCTCTTAGCGTAACGCGTCTGAAGCACGATTGAAACTAATCTGATCCTATTGGCGTAGTGTGATGGCGTATCATGATGACGTAGCATGATGATGTAGCGTGATGGCGTAGCGTGATGACGTAGCGTGATGGCGTAGCGTGATGACGTAGCGTGATGGCGTAGCGTGATGGCGTAGCGTGATGGCGTAGTGTGATGACATTAGCGTGATTGCGCAGCGTGATGGCGTATCATGATGATGTAGCGTGATGGCGTAGCATGATGGCGTAGCGTGATGACGTAGCGTGATGGTGTAGCGTGATGGCGTAGCGTGATGGCATAGCGTGATGGCGTAGCGTGATGGCGTAGCGAGATGACGTTAGCGTGATGACGTAGCGTGAGGACGTAGCGTGATGACGTAGCGTGATGGCGTAGCGTGATGACGTAGCGTGATGGCGTATCGTGATGACGTAGCGTGATGACGTAGCGTGATGACGTATCATGATGACGTTAACGTGATTGCGTAGCGTGATGGCGTAGCGTGATGACGTAGCGTGATGACGTAGAGTGATGGCGTAGAGTGATGGCGTAGAGTGATGACGTAGCGTGATGGCGTAGCGTGATGGCGTAGCGTGATGACGTTAGCGTGATTGCGTAGCGTGATGACGTAGCGTGATGACGTTAGCGTGATTGCGTAGCGTGATGACGTATCATGATGACGTTAGCGTGATTGCGTAGCGTGATTGCGTAGCGTGATGACGTATCATGATGACGTTAGCGTGATTGCGTAGCGTGATGGCGTAGCGTGATGACGTAGCGTGATGACGTAGAGTGATGGCGTAGCGTGATGACGTAGCGTGATGACGTAGAGTGATGGCGTAGCGTGATGGCGTAGCGTGATGGCGTAGCGTGATGACGTAGCGTGATGACGTAGAGTGATGGCGTAGCGTGATGACGTAGCGTGATGACGTAGAGTGATGGCGTAGCGTGATGACGTAGCGTGATGGCGTAGCGTGATGGCGTAGCGTGATAACGTTAGCGTGATTGCGTAGCGTGATGGCGTATCGTGATGACGTAGCGTGATGGCGTAGCGTGATGACGTAGCGTGATGACGTATCATGATGACGTTAGCGTGATTGCGTAGCGTGATGGCGTAGCGTGATGACGTAGCGTGATGACGTAGAGTGATGGCGTAGCGTGATGATGTAGCGTGATGGCGTAGCGTGATGACGTTAGCGTGATTGCGTAGCGTGATGGCAAGATGATGGAAGGCAAGATGGCGCCGTTGTATGTGGCCTGCCGTCTTTCGCTTGCTGTGTTGTCTAGTTTGTTTGTTTCGTTTTGCTCTACACTTCAATTGACACAGTGTGCTTCACCAGTATTAACTTATGACCGACTATCTCTTTTGAACTTGGAAGTCGTTTCAAACGAACTGTTTAATCAAGCTAGAACTGGTTCATATTATGCTCCCCCTCCCTTACTGCTGTCTATACCTGACTATTTGCGCCGTTGGCCGTGCTCCCTACCGGTGAAAAAGCGCAGGAGACGACGCGGAAGACGGGGTGGCATAGCTGTGAAGTTAAAGCTCTTCTTGGCGCTCCATCGTGAATCTCAGCCTCCACTGGGGCTTCTTGCGGAGGTTTCTGACAAGAAATGCTTCATCCGATGGCGCTCTCTGGAGCCAGTACACACTGGGATTACACCCTTGATTCCGACTGCGGCGGTTCCGCTTCCTGGCATCTGTTCTCCTCGCTTCTTCTATGGAGGAGTGTGCACAGACCATCTTCGCACGCTACCTAGGGCGAAGCAACCTGAGGTATCTACTGAGCACCGGTCATGGCTAAAAATGGCCTTGATTAACGCCAGATCTGTGGTAAATAAGACTTTCATCATTAATGATTTCTTCTCTTCTCTGGATCTGGATTTTTTATTTATAACTGAAACGTGGCTTTCTGCTGGGGATTTAAGTCCTTTTTCTGAACTGTTACCGTCAAACTGCGCATTTTTTAATTCCCCCCGTTTGACTGGTCGAGGTGGAGGATTGGCCTCCATCTACAAGGACGCTTTCTCTTGCCGTAATATTGTGTTGAAGGAGTATAACAGCTTTGAACTACAGCTGTTTACGCTAGAACTTAACGAGCCTCTTTTGATTGCAGTAATATATCGTCCTCCTAAATACAACAAGGAGTTTTTAACTGACTTTGCGGACTTCCTGGGAGAGTTTATTCCGAAATATGATAAACTTTTGATTTTAGGAGATTTTAATGTTCATATTTGCTGTGCTGATGACCTGCTAGCTAAGGAATTTTCTAATTTATTAAATGCCTTTGATTTGGCTCTTCAAGTCAACACTCCCACTCATCATCATGGACATACACTTGACTTAGTGTTATCTCATGGTTTTTCTCTCTGTAATCTTGAGGTGTGTGAGAATGGTTTTTCTGATCATAAGTCCATTTTGTTTTCTATTCCTTTTAGTTTTGATGCACCTAAATCTATTAATCACGCTTGCCGCTCTCGGGTTATTACGAATGCTACCAAAAATGCCTTTTCTTTAGCTTTCCATGATGTTACTCTACCACTGGAAGACTGTCTTGGTAATATGAGTGCTGAAGAGCTGTTGTCTATGTTTAATTCTATATGTGAAAACGTCTTAGACACAGTTGCACCACTCAAGGTAAAAAATTTTAAACCAAGAACTGAACCCTGGCGAGATGATACAATACGCTCTCTTAGGCAGATTTGTAGGAGAGCGGAGCGTAAATGGAAAAGAGACAAACTTCAGGTCTCGTTTGAAATGTTAAGAGATTCGCTATCTCAATATCAGAAATCACTAAAAGTAGCCAAATCAAGGTATTTTACCGAAATTATTAATAAGAACTGTCATAGACCCAAAATTCTTTTTAAAATTATTAACGCCACTATCAACCCCTCGGTCTGCTCTCCTGCTGATGTGTCTTCATCTATGTGTGAGGACTTTTTAAAGTTTTTTGTTAGTAAGATAAATGATCTAAGATTAGGAATTATTCCATCTCCTTTTGATCCCTCAATTCACAATAGCTGTACGGCTGTTTTTAGTCGATTTAACCAGATTACTGACACTCAGCTTCAAGAAATAGTAGAGCACCTTAGGCCTTCAGGCTCTTCTGCTGATGTTATTCCTCCATTTTTTCTCAAACAAGTATTTGATGATGTTCGTTTTTTTCTTCTGGTCATGTTAAATCGTTGCTTAGAAACTGGTATTATACCTGAACCGCTTAAACATGCATCAGTCTACCCCTTACTTAAAAAACAAAACCTGGACCCCACAGTGTTAGCCAATTTTAGACCAATCTCCAATTTTTCATTTATGACTAAAATTTTGGAGAAAATAGTCCTCCAACAATTACAAAGCTTCTTAACTGATAATGCGATTTTTGAAACTTTTCAATCTGGGTTTAGAAAACATCACTCGACAGAGACTACATTGCTTAAGGTTTTTAATGATGTACTAATAACCTGTGACTCTGGCGACTATGCAGTTCTTGTGCTTTTGGATCTAACTGCTGCATTTGATACAGTAGATCACTCTGTACTTATTGCCCGATTGGAACAGTGTGCAGGCATTACTGGCAGTGCACTGGACTGGTTTATATCTTATTTTACAAACAGAAGCTTCTCAGTGAAGATTGGGGAATATTCCTCTAGTAAGGCTGTGCTATCATGTGGGGTTCCTCAAGGGTCTATTTTGGCCCCCATTCTCTTTTCTTTATATATGCTTCCACTAGGTTCTATTATTAGAAAACACGGGTTGTCATTCCATTTTTACGCGGATGACACTCAAATTTATCTGCCCTTAAAACGCTCGTCAGATAATCTGGAAACTCTTATGGCCTGTTTGACTGAAGTAAAGACTTGGTTGTCTTCAAATTTTCTGAATTTTAATGAGAGCAAAACGGAAATTATTTTATTTAGACCCTCTGACTTTTCCACCATTCCTAAAGTAAATTTTGGTGGTCTGTCTTCTTGTGTGAAGCCTTGGGTGAGAAATTTGGGTATAGTATTTGATGAAACTTTGAAATTTGAGAGGCAAATAAATTTAGTTGTGAAATCCTGCTTTTTTCAGCTAAGACTATTATCAAAAGTAAAGACATTTCTTTCTTTTAAAAATTTTGAAAAAGTAATACACGTATTTATTTCATCAAGGCTGGATTACTGCAACTCTCTCTACGTTGGAATTAGTCACTCAACAATGTCACGATTACAGTTAGTACAAAATGCGGCAGCTAGACTTCTGACGGGTGCAAAAAAACGTAGTCATGTCACGCCGATTTTACGTTCTTTACATTGGTTGCCAGTGCATTATAGAGTGGAGTTTAAACTTTTACTTTTTGTTTACAAATCTTTAAATGGACTGGCTCCACCTTACTTGTCTGCTCTATTGACGGAGCATCATCCAACTAGATCACTTCGGTCATCAAATCAGAGACTCCTGTCTATCCCGAAGTCAAAATTGAAGGGTAGGGGGGACCGTGCCTTTTCCATAGTTGCCCCTAGATTATGGAATGACTTGCCCGTTTCAGTTAGAGTGTCCTCATCGTTATTTGTTTTCAAATCCAAGTTAAAAACATATTTGTTTGATAAGGCATTTAATCCATGCTGACGCACCATTCCATTGTATCTCACTATTATTTTAAATTGGTGAAGCACTTATTTTATGACATTTTATTCAAATCTATATTTGTACTGTCGTTTTATTGTTGTTAGTTTGTACGATTTTTTACTGTAAAGCACATTGGACAATGTAAATTGTATTTAATTGTGCTATATAAATAAATTGCCATTGCCATTGCCATTGCCATTGATGGCGTAGCGTGATGGCGTAGCGTGATGACGTTAGCGTGATTGCGTAGCGTGATGACGTAGCGTGATGACGTTAGCGTGATTGCGTAGCGTGATGACGTAGCGTGATGACGTAGCGTGATGGCGTAGCGTGATGATGTAGCGTGTGACGGCACACACAGACGCTACAAAGGGCCGCCGACACACAACAGTGTTAGCTTTAGCGATGAAGCAAGCGCTCTCTTTTGTGTTTCTGTCTATTTGGTGTTGTCTGTGATATATATATTTGAAATGGCAAGTGAGCAGTTCAAGTCAAGTCATCTTCATTTATACAGCGCTTTAACAACATAGATTGTTTCAAAGCAGCTTTAAGGGGGTCGCACACCGGACGAGAAGCGCAGCGCCACGTCTTTAAAATTCGAACACATTATTCTCTATGAGTGTACACACACCGGCGGCGCCCAGCTACGGCTCAGGACCTGCCGCACCACAGAGCGCCATTTACATAGTTTTATATTACATTTACATGTATTTGTCTCAAATCGTCGTTAATGTATATACTGACTTCACCCTGTCCTGCAATATACATTTAGTTTTACATTCATCTACAGAAATCAGCTGCGTGGATGAAAACTGCAGATGTTATCGGATTTTCAGGAGATATTCTCAATTCATTCAGTTAACGGACGCTCTGAGGTAAAGTGAATTCAGACTGCAGACTAAGCAGCGATTGTATTTAATTGTACAGTACAATAACATAGTACAAACATGATCTTAATTCCAGTCCTTAAACATAACAATATTGCTGGCCATAAACTGAGAAAGTGCGCGTCCGGTGTGTGATACCTCGAGTTGACCTAGACCCGCGCGGCGCTTCTCGTCCGGTGTGCGACCCCCTTTACCGCGATAATAGGAAATTCTTATTCTTGAACTTTTGATCAATTCAAATTCAATTCAAAACAGTTGAACAAATATTGTTGAGGAAACCGTGATACACTACCATTCAAAAGTTTGGGGTAAATAAAAAAAAGAAAGAAATTAATACTTTTATTCATCAAGGACGCATTAAATTGATCAAAAGTGATGGTAAAGACATTTATAATGTTACAAAAGATTCTATTTCAAATAAACGCTTTCTATTCATCAAAGAATCCTGAAAATCAAATGTATCACGGTTTCCACACTGATAATGTTGATGATGGTGGCTGCTGTGATTGATGAGTGATTGACAGGTGTCACCTCGTGTTTGATGGATCGAGCCCCGTAGTGCAGGTTATACCCCCCCGCCAGCAGCTCCAGCACGGGATGCTCCCACAGCAGCGTGATGTTGTGCCTCTGCTTGGCCTGCTCAAACACACACACATCAACACTATAGATACATATGTGTGTGTATATATACAACATTATAATGATTATTAATAATATTACAGATATTAAATAATTTGTTGTTTAACATTGAAGCTTGTTGTTTTTCTCACTGTACCACATCAGATCATTTAGATTTTTTAAAATGCTGGTATCAACACATTTCTAACGACACACACACGCACTGATGTATGACTAAAGGCCCTGAACAAGCGTGTTTGTCCCTGCAGGCAGACGTCTGACAGATATGAAGTTTTATACATATTTAAATATTTATGAATAGACCACATGTTAACTTCACTAATATGATTACAGTCGTCAAGAGAAGCAGCTGCTATTGATCCTAGTGTGAGAGTGTGTGTGTGTCAGAGTGTGTGTGAGTGAGTGTGTGTGTGTTTGTGTGTGTGTGTGTTGTGTGTGTGTGTGTGTGTGTGTGTGTGTGTGTGTGTGTGTGTGAACAGTATTTAAAGTCACAGGCTCGTAGGTGTGTGTGTGTGTGTGTTGAGTGTGTGTTGAGTGTGTGTGTTCACCTTCTTGGCCCAGTAGTTGAGCTCTTTGCTGACGAGCTGGATTCGCTCGGAGTGACAGAACGGCAGAAAGTAAACGATCTCGTTGATCCTCCCCAGAAACTCGTCACGCCTGAAGTGACCCTGAAACGCACCAATCAGATCGAGCGGTGACACATCAGCAGCCAATCAGAGAGCTCGAGCGCATGAGGACCATCAGTACCTTCAGGATGGGCCGGATCACCTGCTCCTTGAACGTGTTTGAGATCGTGATCTTCTCGCTCTTCTGAACATCTTCTACACACACATAAATGTCAAATATTATTACACGGCTCTGTGGAAAACTTGATTCTGATTGGTCAATCCCAGTATATTATTCCCAGATAACAACAGAAACAGAAACACAGGCTCATCCGGGTCACTGAACGCTATACGCTCGCTAGGAAACTTTTTTCTTCGTGGAAGTTTTGTGTTTGGTGAGCTAATAAAATATTAAAACTCAGTCGAATCAATATTTTGTGTACAGTTATTTAATTATGCCGTCCAGTATCGTGGACTCGCTCTCGTTTCATACTAACGCTGCGGCGGCCATTTTGTGACTATTGTTTTGTACACTGTTGGATTATAAGATAAAAACAGGAACGATTTTAAAACAGTTTAATCTGAAATCAATATCTCTAATCTCCATAATTATTAATGTGTTGAAATGCTGTGTAATAAGTGTTATGACTATAAACCGTATCTCTTAAATATCCGTCTAGTTTGATCTCGCCGCTGAAACTGAAGCTTTGCGTTTAAAGAACTAATAAAATATTTCAACTCAGATCAATATTTAGTGTCTAATTATTTACTGATGTGGCAAGTAGCGTGTAATAAGCGGATAATGTACATCCAGACAGTTGTTATATCAGAATAAACCCCTTCAGGTGTGTGTGTGTGTGTGTGTGTGTGTGTGATCTCAGAATAAACCTCTTCAGATGTGTGTGTGTGTGTTATCTCAGAATAAACCCCTTCAGGTGTGTGTGTGTGTGTGTGTGTGTGTTATATCAGAATAAACTCCTTCAGGTGTGTGTGTGTGTGTGTGTGTGTGATCTCAGAATAAACCCCTTCAGATGTGTGTGTGTGCGTGTGTGTGTGTGTGTTATCTCAGAATAAACCCCTTCAGGTGTGTGTGTGTGACTGTGTGTGTGTGTGTGTGATCTCAGAATAAACCCCTTCAGATGTGTGTGTGTGTGTGTGTGTGTGTGTTATCTCAGAATAAACCCCTTCAGGTGTGTGTGTGTGTGTGTTATATCAGAATAAACTCCTTCAGGTGTGTGTGTGTGTTATCTCAGAATAAACCCCTTCAGGTGTGTGTGTGTGTGTGTGTGTGTGTGTTATATCAGAATAAACCCCTTCAGGTGTGTGTGTGTGTTATCTCAGAATAAACCCCTTCAGGTGTGTGTGTGTGTGTGAGACCTCAGAATAAACCCCTTCAGTGTGTGTGTGTATGTGTGAGATCTCAGAATAAACCCCCTTCAGGTGTGTGTGAGTGAGTGTGTGTGTTATCTCAGAATAAACCCCTTCAGGCTGAAGACGACCTGATCCTGATCACCCTGTCGGGTTTATTCGGAGATAATGACCGTCTGGATGTACATTATCCGTTACTGAAATGTTTAATTCCTCACCCAGATTTTCAGCGAGGCGTCTGCGGCTTTGCTCCTGAGCTTCCTGTCTCAGCTGCAATGCATGATGGGCAATTTCATCACTGGCCACATTGGACGTCATGATGAAGATGGCATCTTTACACTCGATCGTCTTCCCCTTCCCATCAGTCAATCGACCCTGAAACACCAGCACATCTTCAGGAGCCACAGGGTATTATGATTAATATAGCTGTAATATTGCACAGCTCTGTGCATAAAGTTGGATATACAGTATATATTATACACATATATACTGTACACTAAAATAAAGTGACATATTGTATGCAGTAAATCTCAGCTGCTTGATGGTTTGCATCATCGTAAAATGTGAACTATATTATCGCTCAGCTCTAAGCTCTAATAAAATAAATAAATAATAATACTAATACAAAAAATCATAAAAATGTAAAATTTTAAATAAGTTTAAAATAAAAACAATTAAAATAAAAACCTTGGTAAAAATGTAAAGAAACATGAAATATTAAATTAAAACAATTTGAATCTAAACAATCAAAATAAAAGTAATATACATATAAAATTAAAATAAATAATTTTATTAAAAACAATCAAAACAATAACATTTTAAAATATAAACAATCAATCATTCAACATTAAATCATTCACTAAAAATGAAATCATAAAAATGTATTAAAAAACAAACAAACAATTGCAATTAAAACTATAAAAATAAATTGAATCATAAAAAATTTAAATTAAAATAAATATTTTTAAAATAAAAACAATAAAAATAAAAGCCATAGTAAAAATGTTATGAATCATAAAATGTAAAATTAAAATAAATAATTTGAATATAAAAACAATCAAAATAACATAATAAAAATGTCATATTAAAAAAAATAAATATAAACAAATCAAAATAAAACATTCACAAAAAATTTATCATAAAAATGTAAAATTTAAATAAATAATTTAAAAAGAAAGACAGCCTTACTAAAAATAAATTATTTAAATAAATAATTTTAATAATATTTATAGCAAATTTCAGCTGCTTAATTGCTCGTACCATCATAAAAATGTAACTATATTATCGTCCAGCTCTAATCTGATAAATGCGACGATAAGCCATGAAGATATTAAGATATTATAAACATCAACATCGTGATTTTCTGCAAAGCTGTGTTGTGAACTTGACGACTAATACTAAATCTTCCTTTTCCCACAGATGATTGTGAGTCTGTACCTCGTCAAAGAGCTGTAACATGATGGTCAGCACGTCTGGATGAGCTTTATCCACCTCGTCGAACAGAACCACAGCGTTCGGACACTGTTTGAGCTGTTTGGTCAGCTGACCACCTTCTTCATGACCCACGTACCCTGGAGGAGAACCAATGAACTTTGCCACCTGAGAGAAACACACAAAACACACATAAAAGACAACGAAGATGAGAACTGGGCAGATCTGACCTCTGAGGAGATCGACACGATGATTCAATCAAACACACTCTTCATCCGGCCAAACTGAGTGACAGTGACAGTCCTCTATCAATACAATAAGTGTGTGTGTGATTGAATTGTGTGCGTTTAGACTCAGTCTAAGGTCACAGTTCTAACAGCACGACTAAACGGCTTATGAAGAGAAGCGCAGAGATCAGATCCTACTAAACCAGAAACCACAAGCTCAACTTCACTCAATATTACTGTAATTCTGCAATTCATAACACAATAAGCACATGATGCTGCATCAGTGACGCCACAAGATACAAGCCCCTACAGTAGATATCAGTGCAAATCAGGGTTTGTTACTTAATCATAGCAATTCACATTTAAATAATACTGTAAACAATCCAATTAAAACACCTACTAAATATTAATTTAACCATAAAAATGCAAAATTCAAATAAACACATACAAAAATAAATAAAAGCTGTAAAAACATTCAAAATAAAAATCTTACTAAAAAGGACTGAATAATAAAAATGCTAAATTAAAATAAAAAAAATTAATAAATAAACCCAAATAAAACACTTACTGAAAATATTTAATATTAAATCATAAAAATGCCAGATCAAACTAAATAAATAATTCTAATACAAACATTTATAAAAAAAACTAAAAACCTAAAATAAAGTGAACTTAAACATAAACATGCGAAATAAAAATAAACAATTGAATTTTTGAAAAATGTAAAAATAAAACGGTTACTAAAAATGTATTAAATCATAACATTTTAAAATTAAAATATATAAATCATTTTAAAATTAAAACACAAATAAAAAAAGAATTCATAAAAATGGCAATTAAAATAAACATTTTTAATCCAAATAAAACACTTACTAATAGTGTTAAATCAATGTATAAATGTGTAAAATGTATAAATAATTTAAAAATAAAAACAACACAAATAAAAACCTTATTAAAAAAGACTCATAAAATTAACATTTCTAATAAATAAATCCAAATAAAACACTTACTAAAAAAGTTAAATCATAAAAATGTCAAATTAAAATACAAATAAAAATATGAATAATAACACGAGTAATGAGGTTTGATACATACACATGAATTACACATGGCATACTTGTGTTGTTTCTGGTCAAACACAAACAGCCTTCAAAAGAGATTGTGAATTTTGCGAGTTTGACTGCGAATTCTACTCTAAAATACACCAAAAAAAACAAACTGCGTCTAACAACAGTAGAGTCAATGAAACGGGTCTGTGTTTGTGTGTCTCACCTCATGTTTCTCTTGAAACTCAGACATGTCCATGCGGATGAAACCCTGAGGAAAAGAACGACAGAATCTTGTTATTTGCCCTTCGTGCGCAGCCGATCATTTCCAATGAAGGTTTATTTACTGACTTCACTGACCTTCTTAATGTCTTTATGCATGTATCGAGCCACTTGCTTGGCCAGCTCGGTTTTACCTGCACAAACAGCCATCAAACATTTATTTGCGTCTATGCAATTAATTTCATCAAACAATAAAATGTGTCAGTGATCACGTGAGAGTGGTTTTGACTCATAATTATGACGTGATTCTGTCAGGATTTCTACTTCCTATTGGGAAAAGAGAGATGTGTTTATTTTGCTGGCGTGTTGTGGCGTCCATCATCTCTCCCTCCCTTTATTCCTCTCTCAGGGTAATGTAGTCTATGAGAGTAAATATCGCTCTTATGAATTTTAATAAACGCATATATGGTAAGTGGAGGGACTTGTTGAATATTGATGGCGTGCGATCAGACGTGCCGCTGGCGAGAGGAGAAACATCTCTTCATCAATCAAAGCGCACGAAACAAACACTTTCCCCAGTAGATTAATCACAGTATTTTAGGACAATTTGTTTTGCATTGCAAGTTTTTGAAACGTTATTTTTAAATAAATAAAGTTTTAATCTGAACATTGGATAAAGCCAGGTTCAAAACTCTTGTTTGATTTTGTTGACATGTTAGAGTTTAAGGTTTTTACAGAGGGGATTTTGGATTTCTCTTTTCATCACTCCATAAATCAGAAAATACTGTCAACAGACCAAAAAAACACATTTTTAACCATGTTTTAAGGAATAAAATGTTATATAAATCAAGCAAATGATGTTATGAACAAACCCCTCAGTAAAATCCTTCAGAATATAGATATTAATAAAACTGTAAGTTTTGGTGTATATAAGTGCTGCTGAAGTGGAGGACAAAACTCATTTTGAGAACATGGCTTTTAAAGATATGTGCTGAAATTGTTTTCAACAGACGCAAATAGATAAAGTGCAATAAAATAAACTTTCTTTACACCTGTCTGAAAGAAGTTATGTTATTTAAGCATAAGAGACCACAGAACTGACCAGTGCATGAAAAAACAAAAAAAACATTGGTTTTCTGTAGTGATTCAGCCTTAAAAGAGACACTAAACGTGTGCATGTTCATCATGTCTGATGACACGGATCTGGTGAATAAACCCGTCTCTGAATATATAATATTAGACTTTAAATCACTTTCAGAGTTTTATGAAACTCCTGCGTTACTTCTTGAACATCTGCGTTTATTATAAAGCGAAACTGCATCTGAATGAACAACAAAAAAACAATGTTTAACATTTAGCAGATGCTTTTATCTAAAGCACCCTTCAATATGAAAAAAGAGCGTATTAGCCGATGAAGAGGAAGACGAGGGGATGTTCTTCATCATACCAGCCATTCTCAACACATTTTTACCAAGTTTTAAGGAATAAACTTATATAAATCAAGCAAATGATGTTATGAACAAACCCCTCAGTAAAAACGTTCAGAACATAGATATTAATATAACTGTAAGTTTTGGTGTATTTAAGTGCTGCTGAAGTGGAGGACAAAACTCACTGCTTTAGATGATATATCTATGATTATACTTAGTAATGCTAGGCAAAAATTCATAGGCAAAAAAAGTTATTTTTGTAGTGGTGTGTTTGTTGTTTTGAATTAGGTGACTGTTGTTTTTGTTTTGTCTTGTGTCTATTGTTTTGTTTTGTGTTATGTAATTTAATTTTTGTGTATTAGGACCCCCTTGAAAACGAGGTGATGCATCTCAAGGGGTTTATCCTAAAGAATAAAATTCGCTACAAATATAAAAGAAAGATGTTTAATTATACTTGAAAAAATGGAAAAGTATTGATTCCAGACGAGCCGAGGAAGAGGAAGACGAGGGGATGTTCTTCATCGTACCAGCCATTCTCAACACATTTTAACCAAGTTTTAAGGAATAAAATGTTATATAAATCAAGCATATGATGTTATGAACAAAACCTTCAGTAAAATCCTTCAGAATATAGATATGAATAAAACTGTAAGTTTTGGTGTATATAAGTGCTGCTGAAGTGGAGGACAAAACTCATCTTGAGAACATTGCTTTTAAATATATGTACTGGAATTGTAATCTACAAACGCAAATAGATAAAGTGCAATAAAATAAACGCCCTTATGGAAGCCTACTGTTATGTAAGCATAAGAGACCACAAAACTGACCAGCGCAAGAACAAAAAAACATTGGTTTTCTGTAGTGTCTCGGCCTTAAAGAGACACTAAACGTGCACATGTTCATCTTGTGAATAAACCCGTCTCTGAATATAATATTATACTTTAAATCACTATTTATGAAACTCCTGCGTTACTTCTTGAACATCTGCGTTTATTATAAAGCAAAACTGCATTGGGATGAAAAAAAAAGTTTAACATTTAAGCAGATGCTTTTATCTAAAGCACCCTTCAATATATATATATATATATATATATATAGAATTTTTTTTTTTAAAAAGCTTATTTTTCCTCGGAAAAGGAAGAAGTTACCGATTCCGGACGAGCCGAGGAAGAGGAAGACGAGTGGATGTTCTTCATCGTACCAGCCGTTCTCCTTCCTCCTAATGGCTGAGGAGAAAAACAGACAATAATTAACTCTCGACAGACAGACAGACAGACAGACAGACAGACAGACAGTAATGACAGACCGGACGAGAGCAGATCTGGAAGAGAGCAAAGCCTTTCTAAAAAAGAAAAAAGACAAAGACTGAGGAAAGACAGAATGACGGAGAGAGAGAGTGAGACAGGGTCTCTCTGCACCATTAGACACACACTAATTTCATTACGCTGCTGCAACGCTGGAGCAACTAAATCAGGTTAGAATAGATCCAGCAGAGACGGCCACGATAACACACACTCACCATGGCAACCGGCGAACATGTGTGTGTGTGTGTGTGTGTGTGTGATCGTCAAACGTCATTACAGCAGGAATATGTTTGTGTTGAGCTGCGTAAAAGACAATCCTTCAGTTCTGTCCCGAAACGTATTGCACATACGCTTTCTATCTCAATGGGGACTTTGCATAGACTTATGTTGTTTTTATATATAGCGCTATAAATGCTATAGCACTTTTACATTGTACTTATATTTAAAAAATACCTGTATGCAAGTACAGCTGTGATTATTTTCTGTAAATTAATTCAAAGCGACTTGAAGGAATTTTTCCCACAGACTGAAAAAATCATTTTTATAACCACGTTTTAAGGAATAGAATGCTCTATAAATCAATCAAATTCTGTTATGAACAAAACCTTCAGTAAAATCCTTCAGAATATAGATATGAATAAAACTGTAAGTTTTGGTGCGTATAAGTGCTGCTGAAGTGGAGGACAAAACTCATTTTGAGAACACGGCTTTTAAAGATAGGTACTGAAATTATTGTCTACAGACGCAAATAGATAAAGTTTAATTAAACTGTAAAATTGTATCATTGTAAACTGTTTACTTACTGATTAATAACAAATGACACACACACACACACACACACACACACACACACACACACACACACACACACACTGTCTCGTCATGCGTCACACACACTGTCCTTCAGGAGACAGAACATTTCAAAGGCATCAGGATGTCAAACACACACACACACACACACACTCCGTCCTTGAGAGTGAACATGTGATAACTCATTTTTAATCCCGTTTATTATCAGCTAATCAACACACACACACAGACACACACACACACACACACACACACACACACACACACACACACACACACACACACACACTCACTCTCAACCACTAGAGAGCTGAACACAATCATTCATGATTCCTGGATGAAATAGTAAACATGAGAGAGAGAGAGAGAGAGAGAGAGAGAGAGAGAGAGAGAGAGAGAGAGAGAGAGAGAGAGAGAGAGAGAGACACAAAGTTCCTTAAAAAATCTGATTCCTAAAATCAACATTTGTGTCCTTTACATTTGTAATATCTATGCAGTAAGACACTAGAGCTGGTGTTTTATAGTGAATATAGTCAATCCGCCACTATATGACAGCGCCTCAAGTGTCTTATTGATGAAACCCAGACCAGAGCAAGAGAACGACAGTATCCGTGTGTAACAAAAGAACACGCGTGTGCCGTGATGCTCTCTGTGTCTCGTAATGACATTAGTGAAGATAATCACCACCAATAACCTTTAGTCCCTGAGAGCACAAGCCAGAATCAGCCCTTTGTGTGTGTCACTTCACATCCGTCTCGAGATCAACGACAGTCTCATTGTGTTGATGTGTGGAAACAAAGACTAAAACAATGACAAAAAATGTTGTAATTTCAGTACAGTTGTAGATGATCTATAAAATCATTAGTAGTTTAATCGAATATGAATAAAAAACAAAACCCGAGTAATTTTCACAATAACTATATAGATCATAATATTAATATTTATGCTGGGATTTGCACCGGTCGAAAGTTTGGAATAATTAAGATGTAATGTTTCTGAAAGAGTCTCTTCTGCTCACCAAGGCTGCATTTATTTGATCAAAAATACAGTAAAACAGTGAAATATTAATCCAGTGTAAATCTGCTGTTTTCTATGTGAATATATAGTAAAGTGTAATTTATTCCTGTGATCAAAGCTGAATTTTCAACATCATTACTCCAGTCTTCAGTGTCACATGATCCTTCAGAAATCAGTATAATATGAGGATCTGATGATCAAGAAACATTTATGATTATTAATTATGTCGAAAACAGTTATTTTTCAGGATTCTTTGATGAATAGAAAGTTCAAAAGAACAGAATTTATTTGAAATAGAATCTTCTGTAACATTATAAATGTCTTTACCGTCACTTTTGATCAATTTAATCTAAAACCCATTAAAAAAAATGCACTACTTAAGTGCAAAAGATTTAATCTAGTTGCCAAAGCAACATTTCTAATTAAGTTGAAGTACTAAAATAACTACAACTAATAAATAATAATAATTATAAATAAATAATTTTAAACGCACAACTAAATTGCTAAAACTTCAACTAATATTAAAGTGAACATAAACATAAAATCTAATTAGAAATATGAACAACAACTCTCAATGACACTACAATAACACTGGCTCAAGTGCATCAGATCTATTATACAGTGTGTGTGTGTTTAATGTCTCTCTGTGACTCTGCCTGATGTATGCACTATATCAGCTCTCACAGATCAATAACGCTGGTTTTATCACAGTGCTGATGGGATCCAATTGCTTTCGGGACAATTTGCCACAGCAATAACTGTCCATTTATCAAATCAGAGGCAGAGATTCGGCTCACTATTTCCTCCGCTGTCTCTCTCTCTCAGAGATATGCGAAATCACTTATCAAAACCCTGTCAGAACCTGATCAGAACCCAGCGAGCTCTGGGAAACTCACAGTCCTCTATACAGACCTGAAAATCACTGACTCTTTTGACTTAGCAACTGCATAGCAACACCCTAGCAACCACCTAGAGGAGTGTGACATCATGCACAAAAAACAACACACAGAAAATATACAAATCTGGTTTAAATATAATAATGACAAAGCCATAGCCCTCTGAACATATAGCGCAGAACGTTCATGTTCAATTCCCAGATTGGGATATTTTCATAATAAAGGCATAAGTGACAAATATATAACCCAAGTTTTTTTTTTTTTAAATCTGCATTCTTAAGAGAAAACAAATACTGATAGGATGCATTGATGAATAAGTTGTTTTATTATTACATTCAGATTTTTTTTTTTAAATACCGTTTAATAAAATGAAATATTTATAAACATTATAAATTCATTCAATTTAACAGTATCTAGAACAAGACTGAAAAATATAAATATAAAACAAAAATAATATACAGTGAGGAAAATAAGTATTTGAACACCCTGCTATTTTGCAAGTTCTCCCACTTAGAAATCATGGAGGGGTCTGAAATTGTCATCGTAAGTCCATGTCCACTGTGAGAGACATAATCTAAAAAAAAAAAATCCAGAAATCACAATATATGATTTTTTACCTATTTATTTGTATGATACAGCTGCAAATAAGTATTTGAACACCTGTCTATCAGCTAGAATTCTGACCCTCAAAGACCTGTTAGTCTGCCTTTAAAATGTCCACCTCCACTCCATTTATTATCCTAAATTAGATGCACCTGTTTGAGGTCGTTAGCTGCATAAAGACACCTGTCCACCCCATACAATCAGTAAGAATCCAACTACTAACATGGCCAAGACCAAAGAGCTGTCCAAAGACACTAGAGACAAAATTGTACACCTCCACAAGACTGGAAAGGGCTACGGGGAAATTGCCAAGCAGCTTGGTGAAAAAAGGTCCACTGTTGGAGCAATCATTAGAAAATGGAAGAAGCTAAACATGACTGTCAATCTCCCTCGGACTGGGGCTCCATGCAAGATCTCACCTCGTGGGGTCTCAATGATCCTAAGAAAGGTGAGAAATCAGCCCAGAACTACACGGGAGGAGCTGGTCAATGACCTGAAAAGAGCTGGGACCACCGTTTCCAAGGCTACTGTTGGTAATACACTAAGACGTCATGGTTTGAAATCATGCATGGCACGGAAGGTTCCCCTGCTTAAACCAGCACATGTCAAGGCCCGTCTTAAGTTTGCCAATGACCATTTGGATGATCCAGAGGAGTCATGGGAGAAAGTCATGTGGTCAGATGAGACCAAAATAGAACTTTTTGGTCATAATTCCACTAAACGTGTTTGGAGGAAGAAGAATGATGAGTACCATCCCAAGAACACCATCCCTACTGTGAAGCATGGGGGTGGTAGCATCATGCTTTGGGGGTGTTTTTCTGCACATGGGACAGGGCGACTGCACTGTATTAAGGAGAGGATGACCGGGGCCATGTATTGCGAGATTTTGGGGAACAACCTCCTTCCCTCAGTTAGAGCATTGAAGATGGGTCGAGGCTGGGTCTTCCAACATGACAATGACCCGAAGCACACAGCCAGGATAACCAAGGAGTGGCTCTGTAAGAAGCATATCAAGGTTCTGGCGTGGCCTAGCCAGTCTCCAGACCTAAACCCAATAGAGAATCTTTGGAGGGAGCTCAAACTCCGTGTTTCTCAGCGACAGCCCAGAAACCTGACTGATCTAGAGAAGATCTGTGTGGAGGAGTGGGCCAAAATCCCTCCTGCAGTGTGTGCAAACCTGGTGAAAAACTACAGGAAACGTTTGACCTCTGTAATTGCAAACAAAGGCTACTGTACCAAATATTAACATTGATTTTCTCAGGTGTTCAAATACTTATT
>CM040826.1:40080770-40098270 GCA_022828995.1 Vimba vimba
CAGTTTATCCACAAACACACAATCGATATCTGTACACGGGCGTCTTTGTGGAGCGGCCAAGTCCCCGGGCATTGTGGGTAATCACCCAGATTATTGATAAAACCTTAAACGTGTCCGTCTAACAAATCTCAATCGATAGCGGACAAACAGAAAGAGGAAAACTAATAAAGAAATACAAGTCGAGCACGTCTCGTTCGCAGAGAGTCTCTCGTACCCACATAATAAATAGCATCATTTAGTGGTGTAATATCACACACACTTCCCTCGGGCTCTTTCTGCAGCTGGTGGCAGTGCGGGCCGGTTTGACCCCTAGGGGTCAGAGTTCACGCGCGGGTGATCAGTCACGTCCCGGCCCTGAGCTCGACTGGGGTGACAGATGAAGATGCGCACTGACCAGCCGCTCATCAGGGAAATAACGCGCTCACCTGCCCGTAGGTGTGTGTGTGTGTGTGGGGGGGGGGGGGTGGGGGGGACTTTAGAGGAGCACAACTGAAGAAAAATGTCCTCAGAAGTTCAAACGATCCTCATACAGAAGAGGAGACTTGCACTGTGATTTTTGTGATGCATAACACAATCACAGCACGTGCTAATCATAATTTATAGTTATGTTTATTATTATTACCCGAAGAATAGATCATTTACTCAGCAAGGATGCATTCAATTGATCTAAAGTGGCATTAAAGACATTTAGAATGTTGCAGAAGATTCAAATAAATGCTGTTCGTTTGAACATTCTATTCATCAAAGAATCCTGAGATTTAAAATGTATCACTGTTTTCAACACTGACAAAAAGTATTTATGAGACACTAAGTGATAATTATGAGAATAAAAGCCAAAACTTTTGACAAAAAGTCAATATTATGAGATAAACAGTTGTAACTATAAGATACTAAGTCATAACTATGATATAAAAAAGTCATGATTATGACAAAAACTTGCGATTATGACAAAACATTATGAGAAACTAACTGATAATTATGAGAATATAAGCCAAAAAGTCAATATTATGAGATAAACAGTTGTAACTATAAGATACTAAGTCATAACTATGATATAAAAGTCATAATTATGACAAAAAGTTGAAATTATGACAAAAAGTCAAAATTATTACATAAAAAGTTGTAACTATAAGATACTAAGTCATAACTATGATATAAAAAAGTCATGATTATGACAAAAACTTGCGATTATGACAAAACATTATGAGAAACTAACTGATAATTATGAGAATATAAGCCAAAAAGTCAATATTATGAGATAAACAGTTGTAACTATAAGATACTAAGTCATAACTATGATATAAAAGTCATAATTATGACAAAAAGTTGAAATTATGACAAAAAGTCAAAATTATTACATAAAAAGTTGTAACTATAAGATACTAAGTCATAACTATGATATAAAAAAGTCATGATTATGACAAAAACTTGCGATTATGACAAAACATTATGAGAAACTAACTGATAATTATGAGAATATAAGCCAAAAAGTCAATATTATGAGATAAACAGTTGTAACTATAAGATACTAAGTCATAACTATGATATAAAAGTCATAATTATGACAAAAAGTTGAAATTATGACAAAAAGTCAAAATTATTACATAAAAAGTTGTAACTATAAGATACTAAGTCATAACTATGATATAAAAAAGTCATGATTATGACAAAAACTTGCGATTATGACAAAACATTATGAAATACTAACGGATAATTATGAGAATAAAAGCCAAAGATTATGACAAAAAGTCAAAATTATTACATAAAAAGTTGTACCTATAAGATACTACATCATAACTGATATAAAAGTCATAATTATGACAAAAAGTTGAAATTACAACAAAAAAGTTGACAAAAAGTAATTATGAGTGTAGTTATGTATAACTAAGTGATAATTATGAGAATAAAAGCCAAAAATGGACAAAAAGTCAATATTATGAAATAAAAAGTTGTAACTATAAGATACTAAAACATAACTATGATATAAGTCATAATTATGACAAAAAGTATCAATTATGACAAAAAACATTGACAAAAAAAGAAATTAAATGATTAAACTTAGCAATAATTATGAGAATAAAAGCCAAAAATGGACAAAAAGTCAATATTATGAAATAAAAAGTTGTAACTATAAGATACCAAAACATAACTATGATATAAGTCATAATTATGACAAAAAGTTGAAATTATGACAAAAAGTCAAAATTATTACATAAAAAGTTGTAACTATAAGATACTAAGTCATAACTATGATATAAAAAAGTCATGATTATGACAAAAACTTGCGATTATGACAAAACATTATGAAATACTAACTGATAATTATGAGAATAAAAGCCAAAGATTATGACAAAAAGTCAAAATTATTACATAAAAAGTTGTACCTATAAGATACTACATCATAACTGATATAAAAGTCATAATTATGACAAAAAGTTGAAATTATAACAAAAAAGTTGACAAAAAGTAATTATGAGTGTAGTTATGTATAACTAAGTGATAATTATGAGAATAAAAGCCAAAAATGGACAAAAAGTCAATATTATGAAATAAAAAGTTGTAACTATAAGATACTAAAACATAACTATGATATAAGTCATAATTATGACAAAAAGTATCAATTATGACAAAAAACGTTGACAAAAAAAGAAATTAAATGATTAAACTTAGCAATAATTATGAGAATAAAAGCCAAAAATGGACAAAAAGTCAATATTATGAAATAAAAAGTTGTAACTATAAGATACCAAAACATAACTATGATATAAGTCATAATTATGACAAAAAGTCAAAATTATTACATAAAAAGTTGTAACTATAAGATACTAAGTCATAACTATGATATAAAAAAGTCATGATTATGACAAAAACTTGCGATTATGACAAAACATTATGAAATACTAACTGATAATTATGAGAATAAAAGCCAAAGATTATGACAAAAAGTCAAAATTATTACATAAAAAGTTGTACCTATAAGATACTACATCATAACTGATATAAAAGTCATAATTATGACAAAAAGTTGAAATTATAACAAAAAAGTTGACAAAAAGTAATTATGAGTGTAGTTATGTATAACTAAGTGATAATTATGAGAATAAAAGCCAAAAATGGACAAAAAGTAAATATTATGAAATAAAAAGTTGTAACTATAAGATGCTAAAACATAACTACGATATAAGTCATAGTTATGACAAAAAGTTTCAAATATGACAAAAAACGTTGACACAAAAAGAAATTAAATGATTAAACTTAAGTGATAATTATGAGCATAAAAGCCAAAAATTGACAAAATGTCAATAATATGAGTTACTAAGTCATAATTATGACATACAAATTCAAGATATAATAATATAACAATATATTTTAAGATATTATGCTATATCTTAAAATGTACTTCTCTGATTTACGTTACATTAATATTTCACTGTTTTTACTGTATTTTTGACCAAATAAAAGCAGCCTTGGTGAGCAGAAGAGACTCTTTCAGAAACCGTTAAAGTAGAGCACTTCTATGCATATATATATGTTATTATTAATAGTGAGTTCTGTTTTCATGTTGATGTTAAATGCTGTCTGTGTGATGTAGTGATGTTCATATTTCAGGGTTCGAGGAGGACAGACACACAGTCGCTCCTGTAATCTTGTTCTCATTGCATTAGCATGGCGCTGTCTCACACTGATGATGTCATCGCTGTGATAGATACACCTCGTCGCGACTCGCGGCGCTGCTCTGTCTGAGGGGGCGTGGCCTCGTTCCACTGAGACTTATGGGTAATGCGCTCCACGCCATAATCCAATTTCTCGGCATCAAAACGAGCGATTTCGTTCTTTGTTTCGGGTCATTTCTGTCACTTTAATCTAAAAATGCATCTGCTCCAGAAAACATCCAGTGATTTATAGAACGTGTTGAAGCTTAAAGTGAGTGTGTAACCACACACCAGACATCAGACGGAGACACGGCGTATTTAAGAGTTACACAGCCCGAGTGTGTGTGTGTGTGTGTGCGTGTGCCCCGAGGCTACAATAACACACTCATGTAAATCACATCACACACACCTTCCTGTCACCTCTCATGTGTGGGTCACATAACACACTCCAGAGGTCAAAGGTTAAGCCTGATGGCCTCAGGCGAACAGGAAGAAACACTGCTCTATATTAGACAGAGAGTTTTTCTGCTCCAGCAGGTGAAAATGAAAGTCACTTTTACTCATTATTAATACTTAGTACTAGAGGTTTGAGCACATCCCTATTTTATACCTCAATATTTTGTCGATAACAACAATAATTGATGATATTTAGCTGTATTTTGTAACTTTTCTGTTATTTGGCCCTTAAATTCTTTTGTTTTTTTACCTGTAAAAGGGTATTTTTTCTAAGCTTATTAGATGCATGAATGATCTTTTATGTCACATTCTTACATTTAATCAATAAATTAGATTAGAATTATAAGACATTATAGGCTGTTACCAATCAAATGAAAACAAAATGAATTTTTGCACTGCCGAAGCGGCATCTAAAGAAGCATTTACACTGCGATCACAACTGCAGAAATAATGCTATGAGATTACGGTTTAAAAATAATATTTTGAATTCTGAAATCTGAATAATTATTTAAAAAATTATACTTTAACTTTGATTTTAAAAGCGCTAGTAGGTGGCAGCAAGTCACTGTCTTAATGAGTGAGTCGCTGAATCATTCACTCAACCGATTCATTCACTCAACCGATTCATTCACTCAACCGATTCATTCACACGACCGATTCATTCACACGACCGATTCATTCACTCAACCGATTCATTCAGACGACCGATTCATTCACACAACCGATTCATTCACACGACCGATTCATTCACTCAACCGATTCATTCACACGACCGATTCATTCACACGACCGATTCATTCACTCAACCGATTCATTCACACGACCGATTCATTCACACGACCGATTCATTCATGAACGAAGCAAGCGACTGCCTTTATGAATAGATCATAGAATCAACTGGAATTGAACTAGAATATTGTGTTTAAAATGTAACACATATTAACTTGTTTATTGAACTGTTGTATAAATCAATCTCACGTTTGCAATAGTGCTGATATTGCACGACAAAACTAATAATGTGTAACTACATCATATAGAAATAAGACAAGCTCATCAAACAGCATTTTTGCCCCCATTTACTGAATTTTGGGCTCATTTTAACTGCAAAATAACAACTAATCTACATCACACAGTGAAAGAGAACGCTATCAAGGTTTTCTTTTTTTACTTGATAATAAACTTGAAAAAAGTGCACTCTTATAATTATTTATAAAAAGTAAAAGTAAATCTTACACTAGTATACACTATAGGGCTGTTATACCAATAAAGGAAATCAGTATCAACACAATCATGTTATGAGATTAATGTTCCAATTAATGATATTTTGAATATAGAAATATGAAATGTTGGGAAAAATTAAATGATACTATTATATATTAAACTAAAACAGCCAGTAGGTGGCGGCAAGTCATAAGTGAATCATAGAATCATTCACTCAACCGATTCATTCAAACCGGCTGATTCATTCAAGAAAGAAGCAAGTGTCTATTGACTTTATGAAGGAGTCATTGAGTGATTCACTCACCCGATTCATTCAGATACAGTGAATCATTCAAGAAGGAAACAGCGCTGTGTGTTGCTGGGAGACACAACTTTTCTGCTTTGTTTATTTTTGTTGACAAAATAGAGCAAAAACAGTCAAAATTGACAATGCTGTGTCTAAACATTTGTCAGTTTATATATTTTATTGAACTGTTGTATAAAATGAATATCACATTTTGCAATCGTCCTGGCATTCGGGAAACTAGCTCTTTTACTCGTGTGATATTGTTTATGAACAGAAAACATAAGAACTCATACAAGGGCAATTCATATGTTGAATTTTGGGGCATTTGTATTAATTTTGTTGGCATTTACAACCTTGCATGACGTTATTTTACATCAACGCCAGACTGGTTTGCTTGTTGTTAAGCTTAATGGAGGGCTGTGAGATTTCCTTCTGAAACGTGTGTGTTTTCTCACCTGCGTCCAGCAGAATCCGTACGGTCCGCAGGTCATCGGCCAGAGCGGCGTAATGCAGAGCCGTACATCCACGGAAAGAAGCGCGACTGCTCAGACGATTACTGAACTCGTCCTCTCTGCTCACCAGCACTGACACACACACACACACACACACACACACACACAGAGTCGTGATCATCAGGTAATTCCAGTGCTGCTTTACTAAACATCAGAGATCATTAAAGGTGCAGTCTGTAAGATTGACAGCTAGTGGTGGAAACAGGTACTGCAGTCCAAATTCTAAATATGGGAGATCGTGGTTTCCCCGCCTCCTCAGACTCGACGCTCACACGGGTCGCCAGTTTGAGGACACGCAACAGGAACGAGCGCAATTGACAATGAAAATTGTCAACATGCAGTATCACAGACCAAAACACAAACACACATTCCAACACACATTTCAGAGTAAAATAACTGGCTGTAGAAGTGTTTTTCAGAGAAACGAGTATCTTAGCATTTTTTTCCTCAATATATGCAAACATATTATGGTCTTTTTGTGCTTTAGTAGAGTGAAAAAGTTACATCGAGCACCTTTAAACTGCAGGAACTAACTGCTGAATAATAAGGGATTCAGACCTCATCAAATCATGAGAAGAAACTACGACAGTAACACCGAACCATGATAAATGAGACGTGTAATCGCGCAATTCATATTACTAATTAATAGAATCATTTATTTAAATTTTGTTGCTGATTGTTAACTTCCAATTTTACACCATTTACGTCTTTTTCTATGATGACACTGGATTTGAATTCACTTTATTTTATTATAAAAAAACACTTTATTTATGAGAGCTCATGAAATCAGAACGTAAGTATTTTGTCTTCCAGGTCAAGTCTATATTTTTAAGCTTAAAAATGCAAATATACTCATGAAAGATGACAATAATAATTGATTTCAGACGTTTTACCGGCTCATCAAATCTTATCACTTATGTGAAGAAAAAACAACAATAACACAGACGGTAATAAAACCAGATTCAGACACAAAGACATTTAATTGTGCAATTCATGTTACTAATTAATATAATAATTTATTAAAATTTTGTTGCTGATTGTTAATTTCACAATTTTACACCATTCATTTTATTTGAATTCACTTTTTTAAATGAGTTTAAAGAGCACATGAAATCAGAATTCAGGAAATGTCTATATTTTTATGATCATAATTGAATAGATGATCAATAATAATTAGTCGTTTGCATAATTTCCATTACTAACTAATATAATAATTTATTTAAATTTAAAATAAATGTTGCTGATTATTAAATTCCAATTTTACGCCATACAGTCATTTTTATTTAATACAATTTTTATTTAATAACATTTTTATTAATTAAAGAGCTCATGAAATCAGATTGTGAGTCTCAAATATGCAAATACACTCATGAAAATTAGGGATGCACCATATCGGTATCGGCCGATAATGATCATTTTTAATGTTAGCGTTATCGGCCTGATAAGAAAATCTGTCCGATATATTAAAGCCGATCAATAATGTATTATTTCCTTCAGATGAGACTCTTCAGATGTGCAACTGTTCAACATGATGGGTTTGAATTGCTTGAAATATGATTGAAATCACTTCAAAAAAGGAAAATACAGTGAAAGTGCAGCACAAGTCTGTCATATCAGCTACATAACATCATAACGAGAACATTATAATTGTGTGTTTGGGCTTTTAATGGTGAGACTTTTGTTTTTGTAATCAGGCTCTCAAAAATTATATAAAAATTTGGATCTAGATGTATCGGGCAATATATCGGTTAATATATCGGTTATCGGCTTTCAAGTATAAAGAATTATCGGTACGATAATAATCGGTATGGTAAAATTTTCATATCGGTGCATCCCTAATAAAAATATATAACTCTTTAGGGAAAACTGGCTCCAAAAATCGTTCCACTTGTATTATTTCCTTCAGCTGAGACTCTTCAGATGCACACTGTTCAACATGATGGGTTTGGATTGCTTGAAATATGATTGAAATCACTTCAAAAAAGGAAAATACAGTGAAAGTATTAAACATATCGGCTACATAACATCATAACGAGAACATTATAATTGTGTTTGGGACATGGCTTTTAATGGCGAGACTTTTGTTTTTGTAATCAGGCTCTCAAAAATTATTTAAAAATTGGGATTTAGAATTATCGTCCAATATATCGGTTAATATATTGGTTATCGGCTTTCAAATATAAAGAATTATCGGTACGGCCAAAATTTTCATATCGGTGCATCTCTAATAAAAATATATAACTCTTTAGGGAAAACTGTATTCTGTATTCTCATCCTGTACTCAAGGGCGTTCCACTTGTCCTGCCCAACTTCCTGTTTTAACAGGAAACAGAAAGCAAACTGATTTGATGGGATCTTTAAAGCTACCCGTTTACTCCATCTGGGCTATTCTTGTGTTATTATTTTCATATGATTTAATCCGCACTGCGAAGCAAAACACAGACTGAGAGTGTCTGATGATGTTCAACGGCGTTCTTAAAAACAAGACAAACCGTTTAAATTAAGAACAAACGCATGTAAAACCGCTTGCATAAAGCGTGCAATTATTCCCCAGTGCGGACGCACACAGATAAATCATAAAGCAGCAACAGTGTTTTTCTTCTGTCCATGCACAGAAACATATTTTCTCTCTGGGCTGCTGTCAGGCGGGTCGTCACGAGTAACTAATGTCTAAGAGCCAGATAATCACAACTAAACCCAATAAACCGTCAGACGACCAGAGCCCAGCGATCCATCACACACACACACACACACACGGTGGCATGGAATATTCTCATATTACACACACACACACTCACTCACTCACTCTCATTCATCATGGTGCTTCAGGGAAAGATGCTCCTTCAAGACCAAAAAACTGCCAACAAAACAAATGTGAGTAATATACATACAGCAGCCAGATATGACAAGCGTGAACGCTGCACGTGTGTGTGTGTGTGTGTGTGTGTGTGTGAGATGAAAAACACTTACAAATATCATGCTGCTAAATAAATCGTGTGCCGATATGCAAACAGCACAAAATGAGTGCGTTAGAATTGATCTCTGTAATAACACACACTCCTGCTGTTTACATGTGTGTGTTTATGAATAACAATGAAGATTATTATGATGACGGTGAAGCATCACATATTAATGTTCGTCGCCTCACCCTCTAATGAGTGAACGCCCTTCTCTCGAGCCGTCTCGTACACGCTGTTGAAGTCATCGCCCAGGTTCGGATCGGCACCCGCCTCCAACAGGACCTTCACAACACTGACACACACACACACACACACACACACACACACACGATCATTAACAGCGTCATCTCAGTATATGAACACAGAGACCACACTGCACATGTTTAAGGTGATCTGATTGATTTTAAAGCAGTGAATAACACTTTTCTGACTGTTTATCTAAATATGTTCATATTCATAACTTGAGAAAATATCAGACCTTTTACATATTTAAATTAGATTTATGTTTTAAAAAAATAAATGTTTTAAAAATTTGGTAACACTTTACATTAAGGTCCCGTTAGTTTAACTAACATTGACAATATTTATTTATATAAGTTAAGTTAGTTATTAGTCAATAAAAATACAACTGTTCAGAGTTCATGTTAGGGTTTATTATTATTATTATTATATGAAGAAACATTCACATGACAAACAGAGAGACATTCATTAATAATAATGAATAAAAACAGCACATCTGCACATTATTTTCATTAATATTCAATATTTAGAAAATTATTGCAGAAATTATTATTTATGATTATAGTTATTTATGAATATAATTATTTATTATATTATTAATTAGAACATTTCTGTATCACATTATATGAAAATATGATTGTTCGATATTTAGAAAATCAATGCATCACATTGTTTAAATAATGATTGTTGAATATTTAGATCATTATTTCATCACATTATTTGAATTATGATTGTTGAATATTTAGATGCTTATTTCATCACTTTATTTGAATAATGATTTTTTCATTATTCGATTTTTTGAATAATGACTTCAATATTTAAAGATGATTGCATCACTTGAGAATGATTGTTCAATATATTGAAGATGATTGCATGACATTATCTGAATGATTTTTCAATATTTAGAAAATTATAGCATCAAATTATTTGAATGATTATTTAATATTTAGAAAATGATTATTTGAATAATGACTTGAATATTTAACCTCATTATTAGAATAATGACTATTGAATATTTAGAAAATGATCATGCAACAATATTTAAACAATAATTGTTGAATATTTAGAATATTATTACATCACCTTATTTGAATAATGAAAGTGTTTTACAATGAACATGAAAATTGAACAAGCATTCACACGCCATACAGACAGAAACTCTGCGTAGTGTGTATGAACGACGAGTCGGGACAGATTGGGTCGGGTCAAGTGTGTGTGTGTGTGAGGGAGGGCCACTGTTGTCATGGAGATGCTGCTGGCCCAAAACCATTCGGGTTCCAGAACACTTGAGTTAACGGAACACACACTCCCAAAGCAAACACGACCGTGACACACACATGACTTCACACACACACAAGCGTGATGCTTAAATCTGGACATGAAGGCACTAAAACTCCGAGATTCTGAAGCGTAGGATCTCAGGAGAAAGAGGCGCCGGACGATGTTCTCAGGGTCACGATGTTTATGCATGAGATGTGGTGTGTTTTAAGGGGAAAACGGGCCATATGTGTGAGACCAAAGAGTAGTGACCCTGAGCAAAGCACAAACACAAACACAACAGTGTGTGTCGAGTCCCCGGAAGAGTCCGACAGCACAGAAAGCGCTAGGATTCTGCACTGAGAAGTGTGTTGTTTTTCTGCTCGTTATTCTGAATAAAACTCTTTTATGAACTAAAAAAAAAAAAAAACTCACAAATGCAATTAAATAAAACACAACTTAACTCATTTACACACAGTTGAACAATCACAGTTACGACTGTTCTGACCCGAAAACCAAACTGGATATAAGAGACAGATGTAAAATAGCTCATATATTTATGTGGTAGTAAAACATTCAAGAAAACACAAAGAAACACCACGTTTAAAACAGTTTTCATTAAAAGAACGATTTTTGAATGTTTCAGATGGTCAAAACACGACATGATGGGAGAACATACGGACACACACCTGCTTCTGTGAACCTGTGTTTACTAAACACACCTCAGGCTGGGCTGATCCTTCCGCTCACACACACACACACACACACACACACACACACACACACACACACACACACACACACACACACACACACACACACACACACACACACACACACACACACACACACACACACACACACACACACACACACACAGCTGTCCAGGGCATATCTGTATCTGACAGGTGGTACGAGTAAAGGTCAAAGTTCATCTGTGTTTAAGTGTTAGTGAAGATACTTTACTAGTTAAACTAGCCAATCCGCACATTTAGTTACACTGGTTATTTACACAGCTACACAACAAAACTAACTTGGCATTATCTTTAAATATTTAACTATAATACAAGTAAAATATTTATACTTTATTCCATATAATATTTATACTAAATACTTAATTTTTGCAATTCCTATTACCATTTTTCTGGCACAAAACAACGAGGATCTAAATTAGAGACAGAGATACACTTAAACGGATGATTTTACACTGAAGACGAGTAACACAACTAGAAAACACTAATTTATAGAATTGAATCGAAAAATAACCAGGTGGTCAAAAACATACACTTTTTAAAGTGTGTGTACTTTACTTATTATTTTTTCTGGAAACTTTTTACTTTGAATTCCCAACATTTGAAAGACAAATATCGTACATTTCTGAGAGTAGCTCCGTCAGTCAGGGCATGATTATCCTCATCTCTAAAACGAGACAGGCTATAGCCTATCAGTATTCACTCTTCTAGGGTCACGTGTCGTGAAGTTCAGCGATTTCCCATCGTTTTATTTGAACTCTAATCAGCTGGTGGCAAAAATGAGCAGACAGATCCTCGGCGCACCCATGGCAAACGGCTCTTTCTGCTTCGCTGTTTGTTAAAGCAGTTTTGCTGTTACTCAGATATGGTTGTGTTGGATTTTTATAGACCACTTGATTCATATGTGCATGAATGGATACACATAGACGTGTACTTCTTTTGTTTGGGTGGTAGGAGTGTTAAAGGGGACACTTTTTCTGTGTAAGTGCTATAATCGCATCCCCGGTGCTTCTACCAACCTAGAAAACATGAAAAGTGAAACCCAGTAACTGTGTTTTGATGAGCCTTTCTCTGCAAGCATGACAAAAAACAAGACGATCAGATTTCTCTCCCCTTCTGACAAATGAAGAGGATCTTATTATAATATTACCGGCCCTTAGCGCTGCACGATATTGAAGAAAAATGCGATATAACTCATTAAATAATGCAATATTCGATATGCGATACGATAATGCTTAAACTGTGTAAAATAAACTTAAAATATCTTTAAAATTATATAACCTACATGCATTTTTCACATTCTTTATGTGACGAGAAAACATCCTACATCTTCTGACAGTGAACATCAGTGTTTTACTGTATATAAGAGGTGTTATTTTAACATCAGTGTAAACCACAGGGTTCAGGGTTCAGGTTATCCTACTTTATGGTTATTTAACAACAGAAACTGAATAATCAAATGTAGAAATAAAACACTGCTTAGTTTCACTGTATGAATTAAATATAGACTGATTCTTATTAAAGCTACAAAAGTCATTCAGCCGAGAGCAGCGAGTGATTTTCTCTGTCTTTTCTTCATGACCCCAGTTATTGCAAGCTGTTGCGAGATGCATATTAATAATTATAATCATAATTTCGATATATTGCACAGCAAATCTGCACATTTACACACACGGCACAGCATTTGGTTTCGCAATAGCAAAAGTTGGGAGTAAAGCCTGAAGCTGTTCTGTGGTTGAGCACAGACGAGCACTGAACACTATTGACCAGAACATGTCACCGCTGTCTTATAAACACCTCAGGAACTGTGGACACTTGTGGAGAAGTTCAACATGATGATGACATGATCAGTGTAACTCCACAACAACTACAGAAATGTCTCCACTAACATTCAGAAGCTCCTCCTGAGTCTCTCCGTAAGGCTGCACTCGCTACTGGGGATTCTGGGATTCGGGATGAGTGAGATTGGCCTGTTCTGTTATTGCCGGAGTTTCTGAAGCTCGTGTAAAGACTCCGCCCTCTTCTGAACGGAGGCGGAGCTAAAGCTAATTTGCATTTAAAGGGAAACACACAAAAATGGGCAACTTTGACAAGCTATAATAAATGATCTGGAGGGGGAATTCATGGGAAATAATACGTCACCTTTAAATAAATAAAAAATGAAGATGATTATGGCTGTCTTTTTTTGTCAATTCAGTTGTTTAATTTCTATAGGTTTTATAACATTCTAAAAGCTTTTGATTCCACAGATACTTTAAACTGGTCAGTGTATTCACTAGGTTGCTTCAGAGGCAGAAGGTACTGTAAGTATTACATACAACAATGCAACAACAATAAAGCAATGAGTTTACTTTTGATAACTACTTTTAAAAACAAGTACTTCTGTACTTTTTAGGGGTGTAACAATATATTCTGTCACAATATATCGCAATACAAAAATGCAACAATATGTATTGTGGATAGTTCACCCAAAATAAAAAAAATTAATGTTTTAGAGTTTTAGTGTCAGAACTACATTAAACTACTATATATAATGTTTAATATAATGTGTAATAATGCAATGGGGGAATATTTCTTGGGCCTGATAATGCCAGATGTCTGATGTTACCAGTAAAAGTGGCCGACATAAATTTAAATATATCTAGTCAGTGACAGCAAGCATATTCATCTAAAGTAATTCAGTAATTTCAGCTTAATATTGTTATTCTGGTGTCTCTATTGTCCTGTGCTTTGGGTTTCCAGCACCAAGTCCAAGCCTGTTCATTTACACTCATAATGTCATATCAAATTTAGCATTTTAATCAACAGTAAATCTTTTGTTAACCTTTTATCATGTCTTGGAGTATCGCAACAATATCGTATTGTGAGTTCAGTATCATGAGGGTATCGTTACACCCCTCGTACTTTTACTTAAGTAAAAATCGGTCTTTACAACTTTTATTTGTAACGGAGTAATATTTGACCAGTAGCATCTGAACTTTCCCTCAAGTAAGGAGGTTGTGTGCTTTGTCCACCTCTTCTTGACAGATGTGCTCAACTTAGTAACGTCACTACTTTCAGGTCTCTAAAAGAGAACGTTTATCCTAATCGAGTGGTAAATCATTACAATTTGCTGCAGTGATATGAATATGAGCGTTTGTTTCATACTAAAGTTCATCCTTGCCCTCGTTGAAAAAGCATGCCCTGTTCCCACTCACTCCAGAATAATCCCAGCACATTCCCACCATGACTGGCTCTTCTCAGGCCCTAAATGAGGGATAATCCCCCTCTCCAGAAGCCCTCGCTCCCTCACTTCTGCTCTCTTTATCCTCGAGTGAGCTTCGTGTCGCTGGATCGGAACGGTCAACACGGGTTCCTCTTCATTGCGGGTCATTGTCCACGTGAATGGACAGATCTGGGTGGTGGCCGTCGCTGGGTTAAGAGAGCAAACAGTCTCACACACATCAAAGCTCAGCAAACATCTCAGTCTAAAGCATATCCTTCTCGCTTTTAAAAGAGAAACAGTCTCAGACTTTGATCACGGTCCGAGCGTCTGTCCCGCCACCAAATACTCAACAACTCAACAATACACGTGCAGATCACAAATTACATGAACGTTAAAACGTAGAATTTAACTATATTATCACCCAACTCTAATCTGCTAAACGCGACTCGAAGGAATGAAGGTATTCGGATATTATAATGTGTACATGCATTCGGATCTAAAATCACAGACAATCTGGGACTTAAACCTGGAAATTCTAGGATTCTGAAAAGTTTAAAACAAAACAAAGTTGTGTAGATTCTATATTCTATTTGCAAGATTCTATTTATGGTTTCCTTCAATTATGCTCCTAGATGACATCACTGCACATTTTCACAAGTTTACTGAAAATGCACTTTATACAATATATATATTTTACAAACTAATTTTATAAAATAGCCACATGTCTAACCGACTCAAAGGAATAAAGGTATTAGGATATTATAATATGTATATATATACAGTAGTAAACATTTGAAGTGGATCAAAAAAGTTGTCCTAAGACAAGAACGGGTATTGTTCAAAATTCATGTATAACTTTGATGAAAGGTTTTGATCCACTTCAAATGTTGACTACTGTATATAAATATATATACAAATACATTTGACTTGATTTAAGATTTGAGGTTAAATGTGTGGATACAGTCAGCTCTAGAATCACAGACAATCTGGGACTTAAACCTGGAAAGTTCTAGGATTCTGAAAAGTTTAAAACAAATTAAAGTTTTGTAGATTCTATATGTAAGATTCTTTGTGGTTTCCTTCAATTATGCCAATTATGATTTAATTAAGTTTTAAGTTTATATATTTATTGTAAAATTACTAATTAAAAAACTAATTTGGACTGCTAAATAGCCACGTCTAACCAAGTTGTGCTCCAAATTTGAAGTTGATATAGCAAAAATTGAGCCGTTTCCTTTGTAACGCATTGGCCAATTTTAAAATGTGACCCTGGACCACAAAACCAGTCACATGGATCAATCTTTTGAAATTGAGATCTATACATCATCTGATAGCTGAATAAATAAGCTTAACATTGATGTGTGGTTTGTTAGGATAATATTTGGCCGATATACAACTATTGAAAATCTGGAATCTGAGGGTGCAAAAAAATCGAAACATTGAGAAAATCGTCTTTAAAGTTGTTCATTTGTTGGCGATTGTGCGGCATTAACTCACAAAAATAAATGTTTTATATATTTACGGTAGGAAATTTACAAAATATCTTCATGGAACATGAAGTTTACTTAATATCCTAATGATTTTTGCCTGAACCAAAGACAGTCTCAAAAACACGCTTTGAAATCGCCTTGAACCAATCAGATCAACGTGTGATCGTCAACCAGTGGATCTCTGAGCTGAGTGAGTGAGTGGAGGCGGGGCTCATTTGCATATTCATAGAACCGCGCATACTAAATGAGGCAAGAGTGTTGAGTTACATTCAAGATATTTTAAGGCATGAAGATTTTTTTTCAAGGAAAAAACATTTAAATATGTAATTTTGGTGATCAAAGATGAGTTTTAAGGGATAAAATGTTTGACTAATCAAAATGTCATTTATCATGCGACTCTTTGTACAATCGATCAGATGTTCTTTTTCCAAAGAAGCTCAAGATGGTTTTTCTAACATCTCACACATCACAATGATCTTCAGGTTTGGCTCAACATACACCAAACACAGACGTTTTTCAATAATAACTTTGAATTAAAATGCCGTACTGATAATAGAATTTGAGATGAAAAAGTATAAAAAAAACATATCAGAAGTGTTCTCAGATTGGTGGACCTCAAGAGTTTTAAGAGACGTTCTGTGACTGACGTTTATCACCATTCAAAAACTCCAAGTCAAATTATTATAAAAGAAAATGCAGCAATATAGCAATATAATTATACAGCAGGACACTGCTGATCTAAGTCTGGTCAGGAAATAAACTGTTTTTTCGTGTACATTCGCCATCACTGAAGAAGAGTTTAAACAGATCAATCTGATCTCCTGAACACTTTAACAGCCCGACACGCTGAGATTATATCAGCTCAGTCCTGTGAGCGCACTAAACCTTTACTAGGACCTCACACAACCACACCACATCTCAAATATACAGTTGGACAGTTGACTAGGAGAATTACGTCCAACATCTGGACAAAAACAGAGAAAGGGACCGTCTGAATGACATCTACATTACATTTCAGACATAGAAAAGAACAAACAGTGGCGCTTGTTTAACCATCTGGTGCTCTTTGGTCATTTTCAATCGAAAATATATATTTTTTTAAATTTGTGTCATCAGAATGGTACGAAACTTGGTAAAGGTTTTGGCACTTGCTATGTGAACACACGGTAAGAAATTCACCTGGTGGAAAATTTTGGTACTGCGCCCAAACAAAATCTCACTGAAAGCAAATGTTTTTGAGATATAAACATTAAATTTGGAGCACAACTTGTTCAGATTTATGGCTTTGATTTTCTCACAGTTTTAGAGTGAAACATGTTCTGGAAAAAAGGGATTTTTTATTTTATAATAATTTTTCACTTCTTTAAAAAGAGACCAAACTTCAGTCTGTGATTTAAGATTTACCACAGTTTAAGTTGGAAATTTAATTTCTAGGTCTAGCCTATGTTAAAAAAGTCAATATATGGAT
>CM040826.1:40103270-40108270 GCA_022828995.1 Vimba vimba
CGTCATTACTGCACTTCATGCGCTCAGTCAAGTGTTTTTTTTTTGTTTTTGTTGTTGTTGTTGTTGTTGTTGTTGTTGTTTTTGTATTATTATTATGATTATTTAAAAGTTTAATTGTTGGACATGCGTATATACGATAATGCAAAACACACACACACACATATACATATATATATATATATATATATATTCAAAGGGATCAAGCTGATTGACGACGATAGATCGATTATATATTTATATAACGGGCCTATATTATTATGATTATAAGCATGAATGTGGGCTGGTGACCTTTGACCTGCAGAGGGCGTCTAGACTCACAAAATACACGAGCAACACTTTCCCTCTGTCATCAGTTTATAGATTAACAAAAGAATATTCATGGAAATATGAGCATTAGACTTGAATAGAGTCCAAATCCCTTTGCATTCTACATTGTTTATAAGTAAGTTATGTTTAATATTATGAAATTATAAATTTTTTATTATCCGGTATTGATCATCCTGAAATGTTCCTGATGTTGTTTGTTGACAGACACACAATTGCTGAACTTTACTTAAATAAACTACAGCAAAATCAAAATGGACAATTCTTGTTTTGTAACGGAATATTGCAGTGTTTATTCTTAATGATTTATCATTGTGTTAAATTGATGTTCCTGGTAGGGCGGGGCAACCTGTCACTCACATGAGATCAGCCAATAGCAAACCACAACAATTCAACCATCCAATCAAATCCCCCCACACAATCAAGCCCCGCCCACAGTTTCTTCTTGTTTTAGAAGCGTTTCACTATACGAACATCTCTAATACATGAACTGACTTCTTCAGTAGAATCACACAGTTTGATGTTTCGCAGTCACATGTTTATGTGTCAGAATGAATGTCTGTTAATGGAGAAAGGTGAGAGAATTTCCATGAGAGTCTAAAGTCCTCAAACTGCACGCGCTTCATGAGTTTCTGATGTCCGATATGAGAATAACACACAACCCAACATCTCCAAACCACAAGTTTCCTGTGGTGTGTGTCTCGCGGATGTCTGTATTAATAAAACTTACAGAGGCACCATAAAGTATTTAAACACTTTAAATGATGGTTTTTGATCAGTTTGCCTCAAATTCACACACAAGACGTTTTATTTTAATAGTGTGTGTGATGCTTCTGGCACTGAATATGTCATTTCAGTTCACTCTCAATTAAAAAAAGATAATTTATATTTATATTTTAAAGCCTGACTTATGAAATAATAGTCTATTTTCTTGCATTATGGTATTATTTCTCACAATATGATCCATAAGTGAACATTTGCATCGCAGTGAAGTGCATCTTCATGCATGACGTTTCCTCAGTAATAGAGAAACAAACCTGTCAGACCTATTTCTGTCTTTGTGTGTGTGATGTTACTTTGCATGAGTGATATCATCTAAACATGCAAAACAGTTTTTTTATTAATATGCTTTATTTGAACATTCAGTTTATAATGTGAAACAACAAAATTAGAACACAATAGCCTACGTATTAAGAACTAGATGAAAAAGTTTGTAGACAAACTTTAAGTTGGCATGAAAAGCCTTGCCAGAAAGTTTGAAGAATTTTTAAAAGCTTGAAGTTTGAAGGTTTTTAGTTTTAATTAGTTTAAGTTTAAGTTTTAGTTTAGTAGTTTTAAAGGTTTGTAGAAGTTTGAAGGTTTTCAGTTTAGAAATATTAGATAGAATGGAAGCTTAAATGAGTCTCGATTGATTAGAAATAGCACATAGAGCGGCAGCTGATGGGGTCGATGAGCCTCTCCAACTGTCAACATTTGAATTTAGGCAGTTGAAGTTTTGAATAGTCTTGGCTCAATTTGAACATTCCGCAATGAAAGTCTATGGGATTTTTCCAAGTTTTTATCAGCAAATTTAGGAAAACAGCAAGTCAGATCAGTCTAAATAGATAAAGCAACTCGAGTCAGAACAGTTTGAAGGTTTAGTCTGAGTTGTGGTTGTAGCTTGAACAGTTTAGGAGGAGTTACGTGGAGAAATTTAGTCTAAGAATAATAATAATAATAAAAAATGATAATCTTAAGTACAATATGAGTAGGTTGGCTTTTCCAACTAAATTAGAACACAACAAAGCGTATTAAGAATAACAAAAATATAAAGAATAGTAAAAGAAAACACTTCACCAACACCATAGCACTAAACAAAAACAGAACCAGACATTAGAATAAACGAGAATGTAAAAAAGAGAGAGGGCATTATTCAAATTGAAAAAAATGTAAACATTAATTAAGGTAAAAAATTTTATGTCGTGTAAAATGTTCTGAGTGCTTTTGGGTTAAGAGAAGATGAAATTGTAATCAAGTAATGTTTCATCTCGTGTAAAAAATAACACAAAAATAGTAAAGCTCTTTGCTAAACGCTGCCTCGCTGTCCGTATTCCTTGTATGAGTACTCAGGATACTACAGTTTACAATTTGAAAACTTACATTTATGAATATAAAATCGCAAACTAGAGGTTATGATGGGAAGGTGAGAGGAGTAACACGTCAGCGCTATGCGCGTGCATGCGAGTGGGCGGAGCTCAGCTGTCAGTCATGTGTGTGTGTGTTAGCGGGCACACGCCTTTCCTCATCAATGTAGCGCACACACACACAGCGGGATGAAACAGCTGCTTGTGCATTACACCGGGAAACGCGTTCGCGTTTATTATTTTCGACACACTCATATATGAGTTTATTTACACACACACAGCGCGTGTATATCTGGATATTTGAACGCGCGCGACAAACACATATGAGCTTATATATGAGCATATGTTTGAACATCTGATGTGGAATTGTGAATCAAGATCCGAAACCGCAGAGACTCGGTTCACACAGAGAGAAACGCCCGTGCGTCTCACGCGCGTCTTGTTTTTTTTTTTTTAATCGCGCGACGCGCGTCAGGGAATAACCCGAATTAAACTAAACTTTGGTGTTTGGTTAGTTTGCTCTCCGGGAGCCGCAGTTCTTCATCTTCTTCATCATCAAGAGGAAGAGGAAGATGATGAAGATGATGATGTCCGGGGAAGAGGTTCTGATCCCGGATGATCGCGCGTTCAGTCGCTTCCAACGCGAGTGTGAGTGCGATGAAGGCTGGAGTCCGACATACAACAAGTCCAGCATCTGTGTGTGGATCCAGATCCTGGAGGAGGAGAAGAGCTTGCACAAGATCAAGGTGAGTGTGTGTGTGTGTGTGTGTGTGTGTGTGTGTGTGTGTGTGTGTGTGTGTGTGTGTGTGTGACGGATGCTCTTCTTCACGCCAGGCCTTGCTGAGACTCAAACTGTATCCGGTTTCTAAAACACTCAAACTCACTTTACTGACCTTAATCAGACACTATCTGGAGTGTGTGGAAGTGAGAGTGTGAGTGTGTGTGTGTGTGGAAGTGAGTGAGTGTGTGTGTGTGTGGAAGTGAGTAAGTGCAGATAACACAAAAAAAGTTTGCCTATGTGTTTAATGTTGGTCATATTTGCTCCATCAGGTGTTTATGGCTCATATACTCTGATATAGTGAGAATATGGAGGAAAAGCAGCTCAGTGTCATTCAGAGACTCAAACTGAGCAAAAATATGCAATTTGGTTAAAAAAAATAAGATGCTTTAAATCAACGAGATCTGTATAACAGTAAAGCCGACAAAATGCAGATGAATATCAATATCTGCCATGATATGTAAATGCTCAGTTTCATGATCAAAGCTGACTGAAAGACGAACAGGTTATCCTTCCTCAAAAGCCTGATTACCATATTCATGATTTCTCTATGCGATAATCAAGTAAAAGTGAAGTTCCTTCAGTCCGGCTGAAAAATGACTAACAATATCAAAGTTATTCTTGCGTTCAGTGAAGATTTCTCAGCAGAGACGCGAGCTGAAGGACGAGCACACACAAGAGTCTGAACTCGACAGCTCATCAGATCATCCACAGGGTGAAGTCCTTGAGTTCGTCATGAAGTCCGTGTGTGTTTAACGGGAACATCCGGGTGTGTGTCGGCCGGGCAGGTTTATCCAGCAGGTGTTGACACACACACACACACACACACGGGTGTGTTTGAACTGTAACAGAAAGCCAGCAGGATGTGTGTGTCTTCTCTAAAACTCAGTCTCAACACAACTGTGTGTTTTACAGTCAGTCCCTGTTCTTTTATGTGTGTGTTTGCTCAAGGAAACTCAGTCTAAAGCCTCTCAAGTTCAGAACCTGCTGGATTCTCACGAGACTGAAGTAATTCGAGCTTTACACACACACACACACACACACACACACACACACACACACACACACACACACACACACACACACACACACACACTGTCCTTTTGTTCCAGTATAAAGTAGGAAGAACTGCATGAAACAAAGGCGAGCAGAAGTGAAGCTGAAGTTCACCCGTCTCTCAGAGAACAGGGGAGTCTCGCACAGGCTTCAGGTCGAGTGATGAGCGACTGGAGGACCGGTTCCGGTTCCGGTGAAGAACCGCTCGTGAAACGGCCATCTCTGTTTGAGGAACGTTAGAAACACCTTCAGTGGAGCCATGGGTGTTGAAGGCAATCCTCAATGACAAATAAACACGCTTTAGTTAAGGTGTGTGTGGGTGTGTTTGAGAGTGTGGGTGTGTGACAGAAGCAGAATGACAGTATTAGTGCTGAAACTGAAACTCTTCATTCTCTTATAATATGATTGCATGCGCTCCGCTAATAAGAGCTTGTAAACACAGTGTCTCTCATACGTCGTTCCCGTCTCTGATATAGTGTCAGTTTGCAGTTTATCATCTCTAATGTCCTTAATCACTTTTTATTTGTGAGTTGCTGTTGGTAAAAGAAATCTGTATTAATTTCACAGTTTTCACACAAACATTTCACACACACGCGCGTGTGTGTGTCTGCTGACGCGTGTTCCTGTGGGGGAAACAGCAGTAAAGCACAATAACACAAAGTGCTGAAGTGTGAGAAATACTCCATCGCCTGCAGACAAAAGGCCAGAGAGAGAGAGAG